>PVJI01012170.1:0-52802 GCA_004026765.1 Micronycteris hirsuta | reverse complement strand
AACATTCTTTCATAATGTGCAGCACTTTGCCAGCCACATGAGTGTGTCTGATAAATTCTATAAGCAGAAAGACCCTGGGCCACGGAGACCAATCAGACTCCATCACTTATCAATACTGACTTTGGGCACGCTACTTCTCTAACCCTAGATTGCCCCATGTCACAAAAGGGTAATTATACCTTCCTCAAGTGAATTGTCAAATGATTAAATAATAGGATTTAATGTAATGTCTGGTACAGTGTTTGGAATATAACAAATACTCATTAAATGTTAGTTACTTCCCTATAAGGAAAAAGAAAAATTCTACTTTATATTCTCAGGTAGAATATTCTCAGGTAGAATATTCTCAGCATTGTAGGAAAGTATAAAGAATTCAATTTTTTAAAAAATGGCGCCAGATATTTTTTCTATATACTAGGGGGACAACTGGAAGATTACTTATTAAATTAACTGCTAATAAAAATTAATGATAATATTCAAATCCCAAGTTGCATCTTGCTCCCTTAGTTTAAGAATTAACCTGATTTGTACCTTGATCCAGAAAGAATACTAAGGCATCCTAAGCAGTCTGAGGCTGTGTAGACTCACAGCCAGACAGTGCATTACTTCCGGCTTTGTAGTCCATAAGGCCTGTCACAGCTGCTCAACTCTGCTTGAAGACAGCTGGAAACAATATGAGTATGGCTATGTTCCAATTAAACTTTATTTACAAAAATAAACAGCATGCTGGATCTGGCCTGCCGATGGTAGTTTGCCAAGCCTTGGTACTAGAAATTGAATGTTTATGTCCCCTCAAAATTCATGTTGAAACTTAATCCCCAATATGATACTATTTGAAGGTAGGCCTTAGAAAGATGATTACGTCACAAGGGCAAAGCCCTCCTGAATGGGATGATCACCCTTATACATAGAAGAGACACCCCAGGGAGCTCCTCTGCCCCCTCTATCAAATGAGGACACAACAAGAAGATGGCTGTCCATGAACCAAGGGTTGGACCCTTCTGGTTCCACCAAATCCACCGGCATTTTGATCTTTGACTACCCAGCCTCTAGGACTGTGAAAAATGAATTTTTCTTGTTTACAAACCACTCAGTTCACAGTATTCTGTTACAGCAGCCCAAATGGACTAAAATCCCTGGAATAGAGAAGGACAAGGTAAAAGAATAGAGATCAACAGGATTTACAAAAGCAGGTATTAAACTAGAATGAGTAAGATTCCTTGTTGAACCCAGAAATGGCCCGAACAACAAGGCGCAGTTCGGCAGCCGCACTGGGTCAGCACAGTCGAAGGGAAACGAGGCACACAAGAAGGGAGGTCACAGAAGCACATGCCGGTACAGGAACGCCGCAGAGATGACGGCTCTGCAGACCCAGGCAGACCGAGACCATGAGGCTGCACCGTCACTATATCCACCTTCATCCCAGTACAGACTCCTTTGGCTGTGTTCCAATAAAAAATTCTGCATTGTTTGAGGCAAAGAATCATCCACGATAGTACACAAGATGGAATGATACAGAAGTTAAGAATGGTGCAGGATTTGAAACCATACCAAACTACATTCAAATCTACACACAGTGGCTTTGTACCTCCCAGTATTTATCCTTGCTAAGCCTGATTCTTCATTCATAAAATCGGAGGAACACCTACCTTAACAGGGTCATTTATCTCATCTAAGCTCCCAACACCTACTTGGTACAGAGTCTGCGTGTATTAAATGATAGCCTATCTGGCCTCTGTCTCTTAGACTCTTGGTCTTTCCATCTCCCAAAACTTTTTTGCTCGTTCTTTACAACAGAGACCTGATCCTATTATCCTCCTGCTTAACAATTTTCACTGGCTTCCTTCTACCTCCAAGATTTATAAACAGAACCCAATCTACCACTCCAGCTGCATTTTCTACCATTCCCTTAATACCTTCCCCTCCCCAGCTTCCACACATCTCACTATTCCTATAATGCCATACCCTGTGTTTCCTCTAAGACTTTATATTCCACTGTATCTTCCCAGAATGTTTTTTCTCCTTTTCACTACATGATCACTAGTTCAAAACCCTGTTTACTGACCTCTCCTTTGTGAAGCTTTTCCTACCAACCCAGAGTGTTAGTTTCCTATAGGTCCTCCCAACATTCTGCACTCACCCGACTTGCCGTAGCATTTATTACCTGTGTTGTAATTACTTGTCTCTGCCTCCGACTCCCCAAACATGGAGATTTCCTTGAAGATAGGGATGATCTCTAGATATGTGTCTCAGTATAAGACAGTGTCTTTAAATAACTTTGTTAAATGAACCAATGAAAAAGTGCTTTAATACCAGCACCATTTTGTACTAAAGTCTTTGAGTTTGTTTTATGAAGGGAGTTGAATTTAGTAAAATTTTTCTTTAAAACTAAGGCAATAGTAAACTTTAGTAAAGTCCAAGTAAACTCCAAATTAGTGGAGTCTAATCTTTTTAGGTTTTATTGTAATTGTTTTATGGAACCAAACACTAGACAAAACACAAGAGAAATGACATCATGGGAGGAAGTAAAGGAAAAGTAAGTCCACTGCTATTCAGAAAAATAAAAAACCAAAATTGGATATAAGCTGTCTTCAAGCTTAAAAATTAATTGTATGTACACATGATGAGGAAGACTGGCTTAATAGGAGTTCATGAAAAAGAAACAAACAAACCGGTTGTCTACATATTGAGTATGAGGAAGGACAATGCAATTTTGGGCAGAATTAAAAAGAATTTAGCATCCAGATGAAGGTAGGGTAAACTCCACTACACTTTGTGTTAGTCAGCCATTAACTAAAGTGTAAAAGTCAAAATAAAAAGGAAAAGAGAAAAAAAAAAAAATAAAGTGTAAGGGTCAGTTCTGAATGGCATATTTAAAGATGACCAGAAGGGTAAAAGGAAGGAATCATGACACAGGACCAAAAACATTTTTTAAGGATTTTTTAGGAATCTTTCCCTTCATTAAACATTTGCTGCGTGTCATATACATTCTAGGTACCATATCCAGCGCTGCATACACAAGGACGTAACCCCTGACCTCACAGAGTTTAGTGCAGTGCCAGAGACAGACACACGAACAAGGAACTGGAGCCCAGTGATGTGACGGCGCGCATACTCACATGGAGGCACAAAGGAAGGTAAACGACTCACATCTGAGTGAGAAAGATATTTCACAGAGCACTTATTTCACTTGGGTTTAAAAGATGAATATAATTTGACAGGAGGGTAAGGAAAAATATCATGGGTAGAATAATCTAGGTGACAAAAGGTCAAAAAGGTTTCCAAAAACATACTATATTCCAAGAACTCTAAGTAATGTGGTATGACCAGGATCTTGAAAAAGGGAGGAAGAGGGCCAAAGAGATGAATTCGAGAATTTTAACCTAAAATTTAGACAGAAATAATCATGGTCTTTAAATATTTGAATACTGAAACTAGGGAAGCAGATTTTGATTCACTGGAAAACTTAACTTTTAAACAATTAAAACGGCCCCAAAATAAAAGCAACAAATACCTCGTCACCAAAATGGGAGAAGCATCAGTATTCCCTATTCAAGTACAGTGGTACCTCGGTATTCATCACTAAATCGTTCTGGAACCCACGACAAGTGTCGAAACTGGTGAGTACTGAAACCAACTCACAAGTTCTAGCAAATGGGACAAGTCCCAAGCAAGAGCCAAGTGCTAAAAATTTTTTCTCATCAAAATGCAATGAGTACAGAGTTTGACAAGCTCTGAAGCCGATGAGTACAGAGGTATAACTGTGTAAGATCAGTCTCTGCACCCCCCAACCAGGGTTTCAGATCTCATTTTCTCTCACCTCTCCATGAACGTAGCTCATTCAGTTTTCTCCAGTCTCTCCAGTGCCATCAATTTCTCCTTCTCTGCTATGATAATATACAACTCTAACATACAAACATGACTTAATATCATCTACCTTTAAAAAACAACTCCTGAGCTCCTGTTCCCCAGCTGGTACTGACCCTTTTCTCTGCCGCACCCTGCACTTTATAGCAAACTCCTCCATAGTCTACATATTCACTGTTTTTGCTTTCTCGTTTCTAACTTCAACCCACTCTGTTAGGGCCTTCCCCCTCCCCCCTCCACCATGCCACCAAGACTGCTCTTACTGTGGTCACCAAGAAAGAACTCCAGGGTAGGTTTACAGTATAGGCACAAGAGTTCAATGTGTGTATAATCTGATAAGCAGATTCTTTATCCTAAGAACCAAAGATCTTTAAAATCAAAACAGCTAATACCAGTTGTATTGAAGGTATCAATCTGGAATAAGCCTCCTCAGCTTTATCATTCAGCTATCTTCACAGTAATATTATCTATTTCCTCGGGAAAACAAGAATAGTGAGATGTTGAAAATGAACAGCTTCACATCACCATCATCAGTATAAATAATTAGTAAACGCTATTCATAGCTCCATCACAATTGTTGAGCACTTATTCTAACCTATTCTACTAAAACAGACTGAGGCACCCTTACTGATATGGAAGATTTTTTCCTTCAATGTTCCTCCTTTCTATACATTCTTGCTCACTTTAAGTTTATCCTTTTTAAAAGTTAATTCAATGCTTTACAAATAGTAGTCACTCTGTGTCTAGGAAATAAACTATAAAATCTAATATATAGGACCTAGTACAAAGTAAATTCCATAAAAACTACCATATTTTGCCATGTGTAATGCACATATTTTTGCCCAAATTTTTGAGGGAAAAATAAGGATGCGCATTATACACAGAGAGTACTAATTCCATATCTATATGAATGTTTTCAATTCTTTTATTTATGCTTATGGGTTAAAAGTGTAACTGTACAAAGCAATAACGATATCCGCATGCAAAATAATGCCCTGGAATATGATAATCAGTTTTGTTTCTAAATATAAAATAAGTAAGTTGAATTTAAAAATTAAAATGAAAGCTTTTTTTTCCTGAAAGCTTGGATTAAAAAAGTGGGTGTGCAATATACACAGGAGCACAGTACACACGGCAAAATACAGTAATTCTCCCCTATCCAAAACTGTCCCTGCTTAAAGAAACTGTGCAAAAATTTGATAAATCCTTCATGCACTCCATGAACAGGTTTATCTGTTTCTATCTCTCAGAAGTACCTACATTTTAAGAGACCTACAAGAATAAGGGACCTAAAGAGAAAATTTATTGAATTTCAGTTACAGGATGCAAGTGAGTGATATCCTGAGGCAACACAAACTTCTCAGAGTCTCTAAAACCACCTAAGTGATTAACATCAATCTGACCCTATATATCAGAAGTAAAAACATTCCTTTTCTTAATTCTATGATTAAAAAGCCTTACATAATATTTATACATAGAAAAAAGCTAGTAAAGTCTTACAGTGAATATACAATCATTAACAACAGTTTTCTCTGGTGAGACAAATAATTCTTGGCTCAACCCTAATTTATCCCTTTACCCTTTTCCTACCAAGGACAGCTATTACTACTTTTTCCAGTACTACAGTACTGTAATGAGCATCATTGTTTATAACTCATAGTGTGTGGGGAGAGATGTTTCACTAGGACAGACACCTATTAATCACCACATGGCAAAGAATGTATCTCCTCAGCTTTACTAGGTGTGGCCAAACTACTCTCCAAAATACTTATACCAGGACGTCCAGTCAAGGTAGCGGCATCAGTAAACATAGTTTGTTTCTTCACAAAACCAAACCAAATTACAACTAAAATATAACAACCATCACTCAGAACAGTCAGAAACTGAGCTGAATGAAAGTCTGACAACTACACAATTTAAAAAGCCACACCCATACAGACTGGTAGGAAGGGTGGAGACACAGATGGGCTGGTCCCATATCTACATGTGGTGGATAAAAATTCAGGAGGAATATCTCAAACAAGAAAAAACTAAAGGAGTTCATCATCACCAAACCACTATTATATGAGATGTTAAAGAGACTTACTTAAGAAAAAGAGCAAAACTATGAACAATGAAATGGCAAAAAATACATATCTATCAACAATTGAATCTAAAAAACAAACTAAGCAAACAAGAACAGAGACAGAATCATGGATACAGAGAGCGTTTGATGGTTGCCTGATGGGAGGGGTATGTGGGGAATGGGCGAAGAGGTGAGGGAATTAAGAAGTACAAATAGGTAGTTACAGAATAGCCATGGGGATGTAAAGTACAGTACAGGAAATGGAGTAGCCAAAGAACTTATACGCATGACCCATGGACATGAACAATGGTGGAGGGATTGCCTGAGGGAGTGGGGGGCGCCCTGTGATGGGGGGTAAAAGGAGGAAAAATTGGAACTGTAATAGCATAATCAATAAAATATAATTAAAAAATACTTATACCAACTTATATTCCCCCAGCAACATGTAGGTCCCATTATTAATTAATCACAGATTTTGTCAGCCTGATGGCTTCTTATCATTGGTTTAATTTTGCATTTCCCTGATTACTAATGATATTGAGCATCATTCCAAATGTTTAAAGTCTTTCAGTTTTCCTCTTCTGTGAAATGTCTATTCAAATCCCCGTACCATTTTCTGAGGTGTTTGTCATAGTGATTTGTAGTTCTTCACATATTCTGGATATTAATCTTTTGTCAGTTATTTCATTGCACATATTTTCTCCTACCATATATTTTTTCTTCTTACTTATCATCTGTTATCATACAGAAGTTTTTTTTAATGTGGCCAAAGTATCAACCTTTTCCTTTATGCCTTGTTTTTCTTGTTTATTCATATAAAGAATCCTCTACCCCATTTTCATACTCCTTGTATTTTCTAAGATTTATAGTTTGACCTTGAATCCATATGGAATTAACTTTTTGTGCATGGTCTGGTTAAAGATCTATTTTTTCCTGTGTTCTGTAAGTTAGCTAACTTTCAACAACTGAAATGATAAGCTTTGCCCCACAGATTTATAACGCCACCTGTCAGCCACCAAATTCAGATACATGACAGCATGGTCCTGGACTCTATTTTTTAGGGGACTCTTTAATTCTTCAATAATCCTGACACCAATACCTGTTTTAATTACTATCTATATTAGAATATTTGATAGAGTAATGTGCTCTAAGATTGTCTTGACTGTTCTTAGCCACTAACCATTCTACTGACAAGTTCCACTTAAAAAAAAAGTTCCTTTCTAGTCCAGGTGTTCTAGCCTTTTAAATAAATGTGGTAAATTTTGCAAAATGCTCTTTTGAGAACCTCTTGAGATGATCATATGGTTTCACTATCCTTTAGTTTATTCATATGGTGAATTATATTAGATGCTTATGAATTCCCATTCCCAGAATTCATGCTATATGATTATGACTTTTTAAAAAAATACACTATTAGATTAGTGCATACTTCATTTGGGATTTTAAAAATCTACATTAATGAGATTGGCCTGTATTTTTTCCTTTCTTATACTGCCTTTGTATGATTTTGATATAACGCTGTAAAAGCTCCCCAAATGAGTTTGGAAACATTTTTTTATTCCCTGGAACAGTCTGCATAAGGATCATCTGCAATATTTGGGTAACCTGGTCCTGGCCAGGTAGCTCAGTTGGTTAGAGCATCATCCTGATACACCAATGTTGCAAATACAAGAATAAACCAATGAATGCATAAATAAGTAGAAAACAAATCGATGTTTCTCTCTCTTTCCCCTTTACCCCCTCTCTAAAATCAGTTTAAAAAAAAACTTGAATAGCCTGTTAAACCGTCTGTATATGGTGCTTCTCTAATAGATAGAATTTTGTGCTTTTTATTATGAATGCTTTATTATTATGGAACCTCAAACATTTAATGACCAATATAATGAACCATAGCATGTCCATCACCCAGCTCCAATAATGAACTCATTGCCAATCTTATTACATCTATTCCCTTATTACCTGTCCCCTCTCCCTTTGAATGAATGATTTTGAAGCAAATCCGATATTGTGTCATCTTACCTATAAACATTTTAGCATCTCTCTTAAAGGACTCTTTTAAAAATATATTACCAAAAAACTACTGTCACACTAAAAACTTAATAAACATTAATATCAACAAATATCCAACCAGTATTCAATTCTCATGTTCTTATAGTTTTGCAAAGCAGAAACCAAGTAAGTTCACACCCTTAAACTGCGTGTCTTTTAATCTACAGATTTCTCTTCTACTGCTTTTTCTTCTTCACATATTTGTGGAAGAAAATGGCCCATCTGTCCTGTAGTTTCCATATTCTGGATTTAGCTCATTGCATACACATATTACTTAGTGAGTAGATTTTACTATTTACTCAAATTGTTTTTTTAGTTGATCTCTATTCACATTTTCTATTTATTTTTTAGTCAGCTGTGATGGCTTGCATTTTTTAGAAAACTTATTTCTAATCAAAAGCAGGGTTTATTTTTCTTCTGGCCAATGGGCGATGGGTAAATCAAGCCCCACATAGACTCTCGGTAAAAACAATTATAACTTTCTAAAAGAAAACTATTTTTGCTTTTTTGTTTAAAAGTTCCTAGGCATTTGGGAGCACATGAAAACATATTGGTCTGTACTTTCTTTCTATTTCATCCATTTTTTAATTCATGGGCATGAAGTTTTCCATATTCTATGTTTATGGGCTTTTAAAAATCTTTGTCATATCTATAGGATACAGTATTCTGTCATTCCTAACATTATTTATACCTTCTTGCTTGACCAATTTTGCCACAGATTTTATTATAATATAGATCCTATGTTAATTCATCAATTAGGATTTTGGTTTTGATTCTCTTGGTTTTCTATTTCTTAATTTGTTATCTTTATCCTTTCCTATCTTCTACTTCCCTTAGGTTTAATCTACTGTTACTTTTTTAACTTCTTCAGTGGGCCACTTAATTCAATAGTTCTTAGCCTTCTATTCAAATACCTTACAAATTCTAGGACATACATTTTTCCATATTAACATCTCTGAAATTGGGATGTTTCTTACAATTGGAATCTTATAATCGCTGTCAGCCAGGCAGCAGTGATGATGCCACTGTCATTGCTTACATATGTATTAACATAGATAGTTAAAGAACAGGCTTGCCAAAAAAAAAAAAATGTGTAGTGATTTGGTGATTATCCCTGGTGGCATGATTAGATAACTGTAACCTCTCAATGATAACAAAACTTTTACAGACCATCTAAGGAAGAGCTATGAGTCTCATCTGAAAATCTTCTGTCGACACCTTCTCATAAGCTCAAAAAAAAAAAAGAAAGAAAGAAAGAAAGCATCAGCATCAAAACTCTGTGGGTGCCAACAGTCTGAAAGAAAAAGCTGGAGATAGCTGAGGAGCACTCTTTCTCTGGAGGTCGCAGCTGATTGGAGATACAAACGCTTTTCTTAAATATTGTTACTTATATCAGGTGCATAGGTTCAAGGTTATGACTAACATTAAACCATAACATTCAAGCCATCAGTGTGGTTATAACACGTGTATGTATCTCAGACACACGCAACCTCCTCAGTTAAGAAATGCTGTATCACCAATGCTCTCAAAGACATAGTAAGCGGTACTATGTAGAAAAACACAAACCTCTATGTTTCGATCCAAAAAAATGATTCAGAACAGTCAGATTCTGAATATGAAGAAGTCAGGAATATTCTACTAATTTATTACTTCACTTCCTTTTATAAATATATGCACAAGTGACATGCTAAATCTATGTCTAAATAAATTTATAAGAGCTCTTTCATAAGTATAAAGTTAAAACATCTAAGTGGTAGGGAAGTACTGTATTTGGAAAATAATAGTGTATCTTCTAAATCATGGCATCTTAAGATTCAGTGAAATATGATGTAGGCACTTAAATTTTCTCTAAGGATTGATTCAGCTGTATTCCAGATTTTGACAGGTAGAGTGCTCCTATTGTTATTCAATTCTAAATATTTTCCAACTTCCATGGCTTTGTTCATTTATACATTACTTAGGAGTTTTTGGTTTTACTTTTTTTTGTTTGTTTTAAAGATTTTATTTTTATGTATTTTTAGAGAGAGGGGAAGGGAGGAAGAGAGGGAGAGAAACAGCAATGTATGGTTGCCTCTCACATGGCCCTCATGGGGACCTGGCCCGCAACCCAGGCATGTGCCCTGACGGAGAATCGAACCGGGACCCCCTGGTTCCCAGCCCGCACTCAATCCACTGAGCTACACCAGCCAGGGCTGGTTTTACTTTTTAATTTTCAAGCAAGGAATTGGAGGCAAGGGGAATTGGTTATATGTTATTCATTTCTAATTGTATTGTATTGGGTCAGATAACATGGTTTATATATCAATCTTAGGTATTTGTCAAAACTTTCTTTGCCTAATTATGCAAATGTCCCACATTTGTTTAAAAACAAATTGTTTAAAACATTTGTTTAAAAAGGTATATTCTCCAATTTGGGAGGTGTATAGTTCAATATGTGTACAACAGATTGAGTTATACATCATAATTCTTTTCTTCTAGTGGTTACCCTTAAATTTTTAATATGTATCTGACCAGAAGCCTAAAGCCAATCAATATCTCAATCCTCATCCTGAACTATATATAGAGCCTTAGAACTCTTTAATGCTGATCGATTCCTCCCTCCCCTGCCAGCTTACATTTTACCCTTGCCTGGTATTTCAGTCCCACTTTGGTTTTAGACCCCACAAATTAGGTCATAATTATTTTTGTTTTATACAGTCAATGTTGGCTAAGTTTACCTACTGATTTTTGTTCACCATGACTTCTTGTATCCTACTCTATCCCGTAAGTTACATTTCTTTCTTCCTTAAGTACATTTAGTAATAATTCTTTCGGAAATAGTGTGGTAAATTCTATTTTTATTTTGCCATCCCTCTTGAATAACTTAGCCAAGTATGAAATTCAGATCTTTCTTAATACTTAGAAGATAGTATTCATTTCTCTTCTGGCCTTTTAAAAAAATTTTTAAAGCTTTATTTTCTTTTTAAGGTGTTTTTTTTTTAGAAAGAAGGGAGAGAGGGAAAGAAACATCAATGTGTGGTTGCCTCTCGCGCATCCCAACTGAGGACCTCAGCCTGCAACCCAGGCATGTGCCCTGACCAGGAATCGAACTGGCAATCCTTTGGTTCACAGGCCAGCGCTCAATCCACGGAGCCACACCGGCCAGGGCTGGTCTCTCTTCTTAAGAGACATCAGCTCTCAGTCTGATTGTTGCTCCTTTCTTGTTGCTTTTAAGTGTCTTTGGTTCATTGCAGTGTGTTTAGTTGTGAGGTTTTGTTTTGTTCATTTAATTCCTGCTAGAGAATCATGAGTCTTAAACCTAAAGATTCATGTCTTTTTATTAATCCCAAAATATTCGTAAGTCATCTCTTTAAATTCTACATCTCCCTCATTCTATTTTTCTCCTTCTGGAATTAATATTAAATGTGGGGTCTTCGTGATCTGTCTTTTATACATTCCTTCATCTTACCTTTCTGCATTCTCAGGATTTCCTTACATCTAACTCCCAGCTTACTGATTTTCTCTTCATCTTTGTCGACTATTGCTTAACTTGTTACTGAATTTTTTCACCCTTATTTTTCATTGTTTAATTCTTTTTCAAATATGCCTGTTTCATAATGTCTAATTCATGTCTTTGAATGTCAATTAATTCTTTAATATCTTTAGTCACTTAAAATATGTCCGTTTAAATTACCTTTCAAACTGCCATTCTACTGTCCCAATTCTTGGAGCTATAATCCTCTTGCTTATTATATCTGCTGACTCTCATTTGTGGTAGAAAATCGTTTTTGTGTGTGTAATTTTTTAAAGATTTTATTTATTTATTTTTAGAAAGAGGGGGAGGGAGGGAGAAAGAGAGGGAGAAACATCGACGTGAGAAAGAAACACTGACTGGTTGCCTCTCGTACACACCCAGCCTAAGGACCAAAACCACAACCCAGGCATGTGCCCTGACTGGGAATCGACTACAACCTTTTGCTTTGCAGGACGACGCCCAACCAACTGAGCCACATCGGTCAGGGCTGTAATTTTTAATTACAAACTCAAATTCAGTTAGGCTTACTTCTTTTGTAAGAATCCCTTGTGGCCTGAGATACGGGAGTATCCCTGGGAGTCTTGATTCTCCTTCCTCTTGTTACCCAGGGATATCAGTGGCTTAAAGCCAGCTTTTATATTAATTTCTCAGCATGGGGATACCTGACCCATATAAAATAAATTCAGATCCCAAAAATGAGTAAGGTATAGGTCTTCTGCTTCCATTTCTCAGGTAAGCCTTTTCCATTTACTCTTTGCATAAAGCCCAGGCAAACCAAGACAAGATTTTTTTATTGATTTGTGTCACCAGGGAGGTCTTTCTCTAGTCCACCCTGTCACCTAGGATGCAGCACATCAAGATCCCCAGCTTTATGCAGAAATTTTAGTTTTGTTTCCTTCTTCCACATGGTTAAAATACAATCAGCTAGAAATAGAAAACCAGAAATAACCCCTCAGTCCACCCCTTCACCCTGCTCTAGAATAACACAGCATGAGCTCAAGAGCTTACTAAAGGTTTTGGTTTTAGTTCCATTTTTGTTTCTGGAACCTGGAGATTTTCCTGCCTTTCCTACAAGGTCAGAACGCATTTAAAAGAATTGCTGTTTTGTATCACCTTGCTTTTCTGGACAGAAGAATCTTCTGCTTACCTTGACCATCTTTCTAAGAGAATTTAGGCTTTGCAATCCGTTTGCTACATTAGAGCCATAGCTGTGCTCTCTCTGAAATACAAAGATGAGCTCCTCTTTAAAACTCTTGGTGGATCCTCACTCCTTAGCACGGCATCCAAGGTCCACTATCAGCTAGTAACCGCTTATTTCCACCAGTTCCACCTCCTTCTACCCTATGCACTCTATACTCCAACCACCCCTACTAACAATCCCTAGAGCTCCTTGTTCTTTCATACTCCTATGCTTTTAAATATGCCGTTTTCCCACATCTTTATCCTGCCCTCATCCGCTCACTGAATACTCATAACCAAGTGTCTGCCTTCCATTGAAGTTGGGCTCTCTTTTTGCACAAATAGCTAACATTTATTGAGCTATTTACTGAGTCAAGCATTCTAATAACTCAGTCTTAAAAATAACCATTCAATTTTGCTATTACTACCCCCATTTTCAAAATGAGGAAAGTAAGATACAGAGAGGCTAAGCAATGACACACACCTACAAAATAGCAGAGCTAGAATTCAAACCCAGGTGGTCTGTCCCCAGAACTGTCTCTAGTTATACTGTGTTGCCTTATACAATTATATTTTGCATTACAACAATAGCATTTATTACACATTTCTGTTGCATATATACCCATCTTCCCAACTACAGTTGACTATAAGAAACAGAATCATGCTGTTTCTATTTGTAGCTCCAGGGCCAAGCACACGGAAGGCCCTCCAGTGGTTACTACATTAATGAATGACTGAGGGAACCACCCCCACAACCACTGCTCTCACCCAGCCCAGCCCCTCTTCATCTCTTGCCTGCACTACTTAAAATAACCCCCTAAGTGGACTCTCTTCCTCCAGTTTCTACATACATCTTTCCTTCACACTCCAACCAGTACTAACTTTCTAAAGCACTTTATGACATTCATTCCGATACTTAAAAGTCATTTAAGAGCCCTACACTGTCTATAGGATAAAGTCCCAAATTCTTTTAGCATGACATACCATGTCCTTCATGATCTAACTTCTGCAGTCTCTTCTCTTCTTTCCCATTCCAGCCCCACATTCCATCTATATTTAACTTCTTGTCAGTCCCTGAATATGCCAAGCACCGTATGCCTTTGTATGTGCAGGGTCTTCTGCCTGACATGGCCATCCCTTTCTCCCTAACCTGGCGAATTCCTACTCTTTTTTTCAACATTCAGCTCAAATGCCTTCATCCAGAGAGTCAGCTGTCCCACTCCTCTGCGCCAGCGATTTTCAGCAGGTGTGCCACAAGAATCTTTAAAACATGCAGTACCTTACTATGTAGTCGGGGACACTGGCCTCTTTTCCCTTAAATTGTTAAATTTAAAAAAATGAAAACAGCCAACACAATAGCCATCTAGTGTGAGTGAATCAAAATTCTACCTCTTTTTTTTTTTTGTCAGAGTGGCAAAATATATATACTTTTTGCTGTGCCGCAGGATTTCACTAATTATTTCATGTGTGTCATGAGATGAAAACGGTTGAAAATTGCTCTATACTGTTGGCATCATGCATTTACCTCACTGACCACTTCACATTGTTATTGGTAAGGAGTGTTTCCCAACCAGACTGCAGAATCTTAAAGAACAGGGCACATATCTCATTCACCTTTTTCACTGTATTATCTTACACAGCGCGCACCCCAATATGCTGACTGAATTAGTGGAATGAAATTTGATAAACATCCTACATCCTACATGTAAGCAAACTCAGATATAAATGAATTCAAGGTAAGCAACTCTTCCAAGATTAACTGGAAGTTAAACAAGAATTATGAATGAACAAAAATAAATACCTCATAAATTCCTGCTGCTCAATCCTGAATTCTATAGAAAGAAACTATTCCTTCAATGGTGACTAATGCTTAGTTGGTGGGGTAATCTCATCCTGAGTTTTAAAAAACACACAGGCACAAGGCAAATATTTTCTGCCTTAGTGTAACACACAAGGACACTCTCAAATTCTGGAATGTGTGTCATTAAGGATAAAAAGCTGGGTCATTTTATACATTTTAGAACAAATGCATACAGGTCAGGGAATTCCTGCCCTTTCACACTACATCACACGCTTTCATTACTCCCTAGTCCTAAACGCAGCGCGGGCTGCACACGTAGCAAACACGGTCTGCCCACTGAGTGACCAACAGGACCTACTTGTTTTTCACAGACGAAATTTCTGTAATGTATAAATGCTAATCCTAAATGAACAGGGAATTTGGGGTGGGATAAATGAGGCACTATTCAATTTTTTTTTTAATCTATTCCACTTTTTCTTTTAGATTTTATTTATTTATTTTTAGAGAAAGGGAGATGGAGGAAGAAAGAGAGGGAGAGAAATCTGTATAGGTTGCCTCTCACACACCCCCAACCAGAGACCTGGCCCACAACCTAGGCATATGCCCTGATCAGGAATCAAAGCAGGGGCGTTTTGCTTTGCAGGACAACACCTGACCCACTATGCTACAACAGTCAGGGCTGATCTACTCAATTTTTGAAATTCACTGTTACCATTACAAGTAGATAAAAATTTTAAACTACCAATTTAAAAAATTCATCGTCCTATGTCTCGCTTTTCTCTTTAATTATTGCCCATAGCAGAAGAAAAAGAACTGTCCTAAAAAGGTCTTGGTTCAAATTCAAAGGCAGCATAATTTAGAATGATCATACTTGATTTCATATCACAAGGCTAAATGAATTCTTAACATTCATTAATTATTAACAATAGGGCCTAAGTGTTACTTTTGTACATAGTTGCAAATCTACATATGTGGTAAATTTTCTTTTTTAAAATCAATAGGCTGGGACTGTCTCTGAATTTACAATATAAGCTCCAAGGGGGCGAGATCCTTGAGTATTTCTACCCTTGATGTCTTCCAAAGACCTAGAACAGTGCCTGGCAAAGAATAGGCATTCATTTCATACTTGCTGAATATTGCTCAAGATGGTTCAAATACTTTGTATGTCAATATATACAATGAGCTGCAGATTCTCAAAGAACATAAAGTTGAAATCTGGGCTCATCTGAAAACGATCATTGACTTAGACTTCACACACAGTGTTGCACAAGTCAACTGATACTGTCTCCAAAAGCAAACCAATAGTGCATATAAGAATAAAATAAAACATTTTGCACAGGAATTATTCTGAACTTTAAACCTTGCCAAGAAGCTGGCAAAAAACCAAAAATGTCACTAGCACAACCAAAATTTTCAACAAGCATACTCTTCCACTTTTTTTTTTTTAAATTATAGACAATGCAACTCCAAAAGAAGCATGGTGCTTCAACAACTTTTTAAATTGTTAAGAATTTCACTTCAACACCAGTGCATTCACTACAAAACTTCATTTACAGTATTATAAAACAGGCCTGACCTTTCTTCTGTCAAGTGACCTAACTATGCCAAAAGAATACTAAATGCAGTTATTTCTGAATATACCTAAAATTGCTAAATCTGTTTCCCACTCTTAAAAGTATAATGTAAATATTTATGAAATTAGTATTTTTAGTTTTCCCTACTAAAAGCCATCATGAGCACTTAATTGTGAATTAGGCTGTTTCAGCCTTTATTAATGGGTCACCCGTTCAGCCTTTGTTTATCTGCTCCTAACTCATGATGATCTTTAGCTGGTCACTCTCTGTTCTGGGCCTCATTTCTCTCTTCTGTAGAATGAGACCTGAGTTAAAGCAATGGTTCTTCTTTTTTTTTTTTTTTTTAAGATTCTATCTATTTACCTTTAGAAGGAGGGGAAAGGAGAGAGGGAGAGGAACATCTATTGGCTGCCTCTTGTGGACCCCCAACCGGGGACCTAGCCAGCAACCCAGGCATGTGCCCTGACTGGCATCTAACGAGGGACCCTTTAGTTCGCAGGCCGGCACGCAACCCACTGAGCCACACCAACTGGCAAAGCAGTGGTTCTTTTAACCTTTCCTTTGCAACCACTTGAGAATGTGGTGAAAACTACAGGTGACCTCCCATAAAAATACACATATACACTCACATAAAAATTTTATAAACAATTAGTTATTATGGTAAAAGAATGGAAACAACCTTAATGTCCACCAACAGATGGTTAAGTAAACTATATTACATCCATTTAATGAAATTCTTTGCAGCTGTGTAGAACGAAGAAACCTTCTATGTACTGACAAAGATTTCCAGCGTAGAAATGATGAAAAGACTGCCATCACTATTATGTGAAAAAAACAAGTTACAGAACACTGTGTATAATATACAACCTTTTGTGTTAAAAAAAATAAAAAATATTTGAATTTTCATGTATAAACATAAAAACACTGTGGAAGAATAAACAAGAAGCTTTGGCGGGAGTGGGAAACAAAGAAAGAGGTAGGAGGAAATTTTTATTGGGTACTTTTTTATATTGTTTGAATTATGTGAATACATTGCCTATTAAAATTTTAAATTAAAAAATATTGTAGCCGTGGCGGGTTGGCTCAGTTGGTTGGAGCATGTCCCTGTACACCAAAAGGTTGCAGTTTGATCTGGTCGGGGTGCACAGAGGAGGCAACCAACTGAAGTGTCTTCGCACATCCATGTTTTTCTCTCTGACTCTCCCCCTACCCCTCCTCCTTCTCTAAAATCAATGAGCACATCCTTGGATAAGGGTTTAAAAAATAAATATATATAAATACCCTAAAGAAGTGCAGCCATGGCTGGTGTGGCTCAGTTGGTTGGGTGTCAGCCTGCAAAGGGAAGGATCATCAGTTCCATTCCCAGTCAGGGCACATGCCTGGGTTGCAGGTTCAGATCCCAGTCAGGGTACATGCAAAGGGCAGCGGAGCAGTGTTTCACTCCCTCTCTTATTCCCTCCCTTCCCCTCTCTCTAAAAATAAAGAAATGAATACTTTTTGAAAATAAAAATAAAGACATCAAGGCAACCCACTCACTGAAGCTAGAAGATAATTCCCAAACTCTGTCCACCAATATTCTTCTATAATGCTTTGACTAAATAAGTATGTAATTATATACACTCAATGATCCAACGAGAATATTTACGAAAAATATTTTTCATTATGGTACTTATATCAACATTTAAAGTAACTGGACACTCAGTGGATACTCAGTGACGATAGATACTAATCTGGAACCTCATTTTATATAATTTTCCTTAATCACTGATACACTTTATGATAAATTTCTTCAAGGGAAAAAGTTTTCCCAAATCAACAAGCCATACTCCCATTCCTCTCATGATTCAAATTTCAGACCAGATATTTCACAAGGGAGTCCAGGCTTTGGAAATAAAAATACTGGGTTGACCAAAAAGTCTGTATGTTTTTTTCTGTAAAATAAGACACATTTTTCATTTTCACCAATAACTTTATTGATTTGGATATTCTGAGTATGTCAGTTATCTCCTGATATTGACTTCTAGGAAGTAGAGGCCAGGGGTGTGGCTAAACATCTTCCAATGCATAAGACAGCCCCACAGCAGAGAATCATTTGGTCAGAGTGGCAATAGTGCCAAGAAACTTCACACACCATTTCTGATTCGTCTGATCAGTCACAGCACCTTCTCTATACACTGCACAAATCTTATTTTGCATTTTTACCTTTCTTGAAATAATGAAGCATAATACTCTGAAAGTGTTGCATATCTTCTTCCATCTTCAATATTAAAATGGTTGCACAAAAATTCACCAATTTTGGTTAAGTTTTTTTAAATGTATACAGATATGACAGCTACAATCGAACAGAATCGTTTCAAATAAGTGAAAGACAACTAAGCATTACTATAGCCATCATGTGGAAAAAACTAAACGAACTTTTTGGCCAACCCAATAGAAATTCCTATCCTATTTGACCATACAATCAAGAGTACTAATAAGGAGACTAAAAAAATATTGTCTTATTTTTTGGACAGAATTTCAGAATTTGAAGCAAATTAAATAACTTGAGATCATCACACAGCATCCACAAAGTAGATGACATCTGGGGAGTCCTTCATCCCCGATCTGAGCAGAAATCAGGTGGAACTGGATTTCCATCCGTAGCAAGTTACTTAACCTCTCTGGCCCTCAGTTTCATCTGTTAAATGGAAATAAAAGTATCTGTCTCTTAAGGACGTTGTAAAGCTTAAAAGAGGAAATGCAGAAAGGTAAGAGGCAGAAATGAAAGATATCCTAGTACAGTGGCAGGTGTCTGACTGCTTGAATCAAAACAAGCTGCATTCTGGAACCTGTAGTTTCTAGCGACTGCACTTTCATACATAAGCAATGCCTCCTTTACCCCACTGAAAATAACACAAGGCAGAATTCCCAACACAAAAGATGCAAATATCTGGGCTTTCTTGATTATATCTCTTGAAAATCTCCGAAGTAAGCACTTGTTATCAAAGCTGGAGATGTGTTGACTGGTGTGTCTCAGAATCCTAAAATAAGCTAAAACAGTTTTGTTTTGTGTTTTAAAGAGGGCACTTTCTATGTCAAGCTCAGTACCAAAGAGTGGCAGGCTGGAGGAGGTAAGAAAGGCAAACAAAGTTGAAGGCGACAGTCCTGAAACTTGGAATTGCCAGGATGACAGCAGGAAACTTACACTGCCATGGAGATAAAAGTAGACCCCCGCCAAACCAGTCTCCGTGTCCTAAACTTTTAAACCCCATCCTTGAGCGTATTAGATTATTATAAATATAAATAGTCGTCATTTACTGTCTCCACACTACGTCCAGGCTGGGCTAAACACGCATTTTTTAAGATTTTGTGAAAACTGCACATGTGAGCTCATTCCTTCAACCCACTCTACCTTCAAGTCTGAAAGCTCCCGCCACATCCTCACATTCAACCTGTTCCCTAAACGCCAGATACTCCACATCTCTCACTGATCCATTCAGGCCCGTAAGCAGTCTACCTCAACCTCTTCACCCAACACTAACCCAAGCGCTTCTCTGATCTTCCAGAGCCCCTGTGAAGTTCAGTCCCTCTTCCACACTGCAATCCCAAGCCTGGCCCTAACTTGTTACAACAATGCTACGGTGCCCTCCAAACTTCTGACTTACAAAAGGCGCAGGATCCCCCCAATGCCCCTCCAAATCCATCGGGCCCGTACTTCATTCCAAAGTTCAAAATTCAGAAAAAGATAATACACTTGGGCAGACCCCGGCTCCAACCCCATAAGAACTCTCCACACTCGCTCCATCAGGGCCTGGGACCCTCCACTCGTCAACCAGGCCGGGCTCGGCGCGCACGGCCTCGCTCCGGACCCCACGGGGAGGAGGGGAAGCTCCACCTGGCTCCGCCGGCGCGGCGCGCGGCTCCTGCTCCAGCCTGGGCCCCTCGGCGGCCGCGCCCCCGTCCCGGCGCGGGCGGCAGCGCTCCGGCTGGCCGCGGCGGGCGCGCTCGCCCAGCACCTCCGCGGTGGCCTGGCCGTCGTCGCGGGCCCGACGGCGGGCCCAACTCGGGCCGCGGGCGCGGCAGCGCCGGCAGCCTGGGCCCGCTGCGTCGGCGGCGCGCTGGGCGCAGCCTCGGCACAGCGAGTGGCCGCAAGGCAGGGCCGCCGCTTCTCCCGGGGTCTCCAGGCACCCGGCGCAGCCCGACTCCTCCGGCCGCGGCGGCGGCTGCCGCAACGGCGGCGGCAACACGAGCAGCGCGTGCCCGGAGGCCGGACCCTGGGCCCCGGCCTTGGCTGCCGCCATCTCGTCACAGCGGCCCCGCCGGCTCCGCCGACTCAGAGCCGCCGCCGCCGCCGCGGAAGAGGCCCGAGTACTCGGCCCTGCGGCCGCCATCTTGTTTCCCGTTTGCGGGGAGAGTCCGTTGCGAGGGAGAGGAGTGGAAGGCGGGGCGGGGAGCGGCAGGCAGCGCCGGCTACATATTCATGAGGGGGCGGGCCGAGGACGGCTCTTCCCGGACGTGGTAGTAGGTGAAAGAAGCTTCGTTAATATGTGTTAGTTATACTTTTATATGCCCGGTCTTCGCACTCCTAAGTCAGTCTGCAGTTTCCTTGTATTCAACCAAATGACCGAGGCGTTTATTGGAAATTCTGAGCGGTATTAAGCTTTATGAAGTAATCGCACTTATTTTTTCTGCAAGAACCAGATAACCGAAACTAAGCGAGTGGGGAGTATGTAGATGGTCCGGAACCCCGGCTCCGTGCATCGTTTCACGTGAGGGTAGCTTTTGGGACGGAGAGTACGCCTCCTGTGACCAGAAACCGCCCAAAATAACAGCTTCTTGTCTGTCCTCATCTCCATGTCCTTCTCCATGGCCCTTCCTGACACTCCCGTCTTGGGGCTGGAAAACCATCCTTTCCTGGGGCGTTTTGCCCGCATTTCCTCAGCTCTCCGTCGGGCCCCTTCCCCCTCGTTTGGGGCTTCCGTGTGGATGTTGCTGCGGGGTCAGGCCTCGGGCCCCTCTCCGCCCTCTGCGTGCTCCCCACCTCCTGCTCACACGCGTCCCCCCGAAACTCCCGCACCGTCTGCGCTCCGCACCCCCGAGCCCAGCCCTGCGCACCCCGCGGCCGATGGAGACGCCGTCTTGACGTGTGCACGTCCGACGTACGAGACTGAAGTCGCTTTTCCACCTTCCTTTCAAAACAGCGCTTATTTTCCTCATTCTGTTAAAGGCACTACCCTCCCAATTCCTCAAGCTCCAAATCTAGTCATCTTCACTTCTCCATCATCTCCCACATCCGTCAGTGTCTTAGTTCTGTCAGTTCCCCCACCAAAGTGACCATTTTTTCCCACCCCTCCTCTCCTCCTTATCCCTCTTCCACTGCTCAGTTCTCTCAGCTAAAGCACTGCAGCAGCTTCGATAGATTGTCTCCCCGCCCACAGCCTCTCCTTCGCCGTCCATCCTCCGCAGCTCTTCGGTTTGCTTTCTGAAGGACGGCTCTGGCCGTGCCGTCCCTGCTCGGGCGAGCCACTGGCGGAGGGCTCGAATCTGGTGCCAGCGCCCTTTCTGATGCAGAGAGTGCGAGAGAAAGAGGCTCCCCTCTGATACAGTTCTGCTATAGCAATTCTCCCGCCCCCCGCCCCCTTTTCTTTTCTTTGCACTAAGGTAGATTTGGAGCAGGAAGACATTAAGAAAACATTTCCTTTTGGGAATCTTTATAAGAAAACACAAGTCTTGTAAGAGTAAAGTCAAAAAAGCAACATAATGCAATGAAAGGCATCAGAGGCCCTGGGTTTCCATGAGATTGTCCGGAAACAGTGCCTGAGGTGGTGGTAAACCAATCCAAGACAGAAAGCAGAAAAAAGAAAGACGTGGATTCCTAAGATGAGAACCAGATGGCCAAAGAACAGTCAAGAATTGAAAAAGGGTCAATGAGTAATTGAAACAAGGACTTGTGTTTACGGAGGCCCAGACGGTCACAATCCTGCCAAACACAGAAGTGTGGCCTCAGCTTGACTGTCCTTTGTCCAGGGGTCCTCCTCACTTCACTCCCCATTTGCAGTTCTTGAGGACACTTTGCCCAGATTCTGACAACGGAGGCCCGTGGTCCAGAGATCAAGCCAACTACCATTAGAAACAGGGCCCTTGGGGTGGGCCGTTCACTCTTGACAGTTTGGGCCTCTTAATCTGAAGCCTATTTACTGTTGGACGAGCCCAAACACAGAAGTGTATGTAGCATGCTTTCTTGGATACAAATAAAGACACGAAATGTTCTTTTGCAGAGGGAAAAAGCAAAAGGCCCGAATAACACTGTACCAAAAGCCAGGAGATCTGAGACTGGTCCTGGCCCCTTTCCCGCTTTTGTGAACTCACTGTGTGCGATTTCAAACAGGCAGCTTTCCTCTGCGCCTTAGTCTCCTTATCGTTAAAGCAAGGGTATCGGAGTTCAGCCGTTGTCGACCTGGGACGCACCTCAGGAAGACACACGCCCCTCCCCCACCACTGCCACACACTGTATTCACACATACGCCGAAGTTCCAGCTCAGATCGACTGAACCCAAAAACTGAGGGTGGGATGCCAGCATGTGTTATTTTTTTCATGCCTTAGGAATGCTGATGAGCACTCCTAGGTAAGACTACTGCAACAGCTAGACTCAACGGTCTCTTCTAGCTCTAACACTCTAGAAGTCTGACTCCCAATTTCCAGTCCCTTCTCTCCTTTGCTGTTGCCAAAGTAATCTTCCTAAAGCAGTAGCAGTGACAGAAGGCAAAGCAAATCTAAGAAATATGGAGAGTTACTCGCTATGTAAGAAAATGAGGGAAATGAGGATGATTCTAAAGTGTCAAGCCTAGGAGCCAGAGATTATGATCATAATAGACAACTGACAAAAACAGAGAAACTGGAAAGAAAAAGCAGTCTAAAAGGGGAGGACGTGGTAGACATTTTGTTTCGTTTACCTTCAGCACCCAAACCTCCTCTCTCTTTGGGAGAGTGCCCCATCCTATGCAGTATTGCTGAGACTAGGGAAGCTGAAGCAAGGAGATATTCTCCCTGTTCCCTGAAAGCCAGAACATGATATATGTCCTAGGGTAGCCACCTGGCCACTCTTCTCTGAACTCTGAATCTTCAGAGAATGACACAAAGACATGTTGACAAATTCAGAATTATTCAGAGCAACAGAGACAGTGGGTGTCCAAATGCAGTGGGTCCCTTGGAGGTTAGGGATCGGAGGTTGGTATCCCTGCCGTGAATGGTGGCCACCTCAGATTGTTCCTGAGGTATGAACTTGGTTGTGGTGCCTGCTGCCTGGCCTTTCTAGGTTACCACCCATTTTCCATATCCAACTCTCCAGCCTTCCTACAATTCGTATTCTTTCAGTAAATTTCCCTCTTTCCTAAATTACTCACGAATTCTGTTGTTTGCATCAAAGTATTCTGACTGAGACATTGGTTTGTTGTTTTTGAAGTGTCACCTGATAATAGCTGCTTTGTAAGTTATAAAACAATCTGAGAAGCTGAGCCCGACAGCCCAGACTAGAACAAGCCCGAGTGTCAGCGTTCTTTTTTCCCAAGCCCTCACCTGTACCGCAGACCACCAAGGGAAGAGGGGCTGCCAGCCAGACTCACGTTAATGCCACCCTCCAGGAAGCCAATTGGAACAGATAGCAATGCGGCCATGCCTGCCAGCACCTCCTCTCCAGCTGCTTTTGCTCTGCCCCTCCTCCCGTACTTTCTAAGAATTTCACTGCTGCCAAAATCCCCCATCATCCTTCTTGTAGTGTGTCTACCTAGGCGGCTTTCTGTGGTCCATACCACTGCTATCCATCCCTATAGCACTCCTCACCCGCATCACTGCAAATCTCCCCTCATTTCCCTTCCCTATTCCCTCCAGCTGGAAGTGCCAGCTTCTCCCTGCTAGATTGAAATACACCCAAGGTGAAGACAGGCTATTCTCCCAGCAGACCAAAGAAACCCTTCTTGCCAACCCAGGCCCTGAGTCTATCCTGAGACCTCACGGATCTAAGGAGGGAGGAGGCTCAGTCTCTCAGGCCGCACCAGTACCACATCTTCTTTACCTTCCTCACGGTCTTCTGGTAGAACCTTCTGCCCGTCCTCTTTCTTCCTCAAGCCAGATTTCCCCTTGAGATTTGGCCCCTTCTCTTTGCTCTAAAAATTTTTGCTATAGCCCTGACTAGGTAGCCCAGTTGATTAGAACGTTGTCCTGATATGCCAAGGTTGAGGGTTCAATTCCCAGTCAGGGCACATAGAACAACCAACCAATGAATGCATAAATAAGAGGAACAACAAATCAATGATTCATTCTCTCTCTTTCTCTCTAAAATAAGTGAATTCTTGCTACATTGTTACTCATCTTCAGTTCCTTCCCTTTTGTTTCTGAGGAGGAAGTAGTTCTTTTTGCAAAGCTAACCCTTCTACCTGTGGCCTTTCCAACCTCCTCCAGATTCTTTCCACTCTAAAAATACAGATAAGACTTGGTCCCTGGCCCCCTTAAGAGCAGAATCTAACAGAGAGGCAAAAGTATTACTAAATAATTATAACGGCAAAAGAGAATTATAACAGAATTTGAAGCTCTATCACTGAGACACATTCAAGGTGCTATGGAAGCAGAGAGCAAAGTTGGTGAGGGAGGTTGGTAAGATGCCATGGTGGGGAATGTTTGAGCTGTGCTTTGAAAGATTAGCAGGTAGACAAGGGAAGGCATTCCCAACAGAGTAAAACAAGAGCAGAGGCACAAAGGCATAAAAGTTCAGGATCCGTATGGGACTGATAAACAATTTGATGTGGCTGCTTTGTTGGGCTGGACATGAAGCTAAAAAATTGGAGAGGAAAAGGAAGTAGAACATGTTGAGCAACTATCACATGCTAGGTGCCTGCTAAGCAATAATGTATCTCACGTAAACCAAAAGTAACCCTGTAAGGCTGGTATATTGTTATTTCTATTTTACAGGGAAATAAACTCAGGATATTGGGGGGCCATTGAAA
Source organism: Micronycteris hirsuta (assembly GCA_004026765.1). NCBI lineage: Eukaryota > Metazoa > Chordata > Mammalia > Chiroptera > Phyllostomidae > Micronycteris > Micronycteris hirsuta. The sequence goes on along the minus strand of PVJI01012170.1, from coordinate 27,774 downwards.
GATTTAATGTTTGGACAAAGGAATGTTACATATGAATTTGAATTTTTTAAGAATAACTGTCAATCCTATAATTATCAGTGAGGAATAAAAATAACCTAAGCAGACTTCATTCCACACCATGGAGTTGAGATATCACTAGAGAATATATAGTGCAGCTAACATTCCTTCATTCAACAACTATTTATTGAACACCTACTATGTGGCAGGATAATATAGGTGCTGAGAATTCAGCAGTGAACAAGGCAAGCAAAATATGGATGCTGAGTCAATTTTGGTGAGCCCAGCTTTAGGTACAGTATTTGGCATATTCCGGATGCTGTGGAATGAATGAATGTTATCCCCTTAGTTACGCCTTTAATGTTTAGTAAGGTTCAAAGTGCAGTGCATTGTAAAAAAGTAAAAAATTCTGTTTAACAAACACATTGGTGGAGAAAAATAGTTCTTTAATTTATTTAAATTTCCTCTCTGGATACCTCGATATCCACCTAGAATCTGTCTCTCTGCATACCCCTCCCATCCCCTTGGTCTTTCTTCCCCTCTTCCCTACCCTCGGAGCCCCTATCCTTCTTCCTCAAGGCTCTGACCTAGGATTCCAAGCAATCAATTTCTTCTTTTAGATTTAGTTGTTCTTTTTTTTTTTAGGGAATAGAGGCAACTTTAAGAAACCCTTTAAGTTCTCAAAGATCTTACTCATAAAAGAAAAAAAAAGTCCTTTAAGTTCAACATATAGAGAATGAGGAAATAAATGGGCAAATGGCCCTCCTTAAACTCATTTTGAGGCAGGAGATAGTCAGGAGGGAGGACACTCTGGAGGCACTCCAGGACTAAAATAAAGGACATCAACCCTGTTCTAAAACCAGTTCCTCAGGAATGAGAACACTCTAGAGGCGCCCCAGGGCTAAGATAAAGGACATCATACAAGACAGAGACCCTGTTCTAAGACCGGTTCCTCAGGAATGAGAAAACTCCAGGGGCGCCCCAGGGCTAAGATAAAGGACATCGACCCTGTTCTAAAACCAGTTCCTCAGGAATGGGAAAACTCTAGAGGTGCCCCAAGGCTAAGATAAGGGATGTCGCACAGGACAGAGACCCAGTTCTAAGATCTGTTCCTCAGGAATGAGAAAACTCTAGAGGTGCCCCAGGGCTAAGATAAAGGATGTCATACAGGACAGAGAGAGACCCTGTCCCCACTTTCTGGAAATGCGCTGAATCATGGTGAATCTTGACTGCGCCTGTGCAGAAGATGCTATGTGACCCCTGCTCTATTATGAAAGCATTATAATAAATTAGCATTATGGGGCCCCCTCCCCTGGGGACCAATCAAGGAAAATCACGGGACACCACATGTGCGGTAGCTTTACAGTAATATAACTACTTGTACATGCACAATAAAAGCCCACCAAAACTAGCCAGGAAATATCCCCCCTATAAGCATAGAATCCCTCCAGCTAGTGAGGGTCAATCTCCACTCGGAGTTGGCCCGCTCCCATGTTCTGTGGAGTGTACTATTGCTTAATAAATCTGCTTTCTCTCTTTCTGCTACAAACTCTCTGTATGTTCGGTTCAACTGTTCGCCATCACCAAGAACCTGGTCACCTGTACCCACTTGTGACAATTTCAGAGCGAAACAGCAAAAAAACAAATTTTCTCTGCTAGTATTGACCACCTGTTACAATGTAAAGAACATGCCTTATGCTAGTAGAGTCTATTTCTTTTTCCCATCTCGCCAAAGAACTCCTATTACCTTCACTTTGTCTACACTAAGGGCCCTAGAAGGAAGGGCTCATGGCCCTTTTCCAGGAAAAAGGGAGAGAAAACCCCTATTTTGTCATAAATAAATAGATAGTTATACTGACCAGAATGGAGAATTTGCCTCAGGAGAGAGCACTGTGATGGAATCAGAAGAAAAAGTCAGGCAGGGCTTCCCAAAGATTGACTTCTTCTAGTTTGGAAATAAACAAATAGGTGTGTTCTGCTGAAGGCTGAGAACGGAGATCTCGGTCTCCCAAGTTCCTTCGTCCTAAAGAAGGATAGGATTGTATACCAACTGACCAGTGAGAAACCTGATTGGTTCTCTTCTAGAACGGTCATTGTCCCACAGTTCTTTGTTTTCTAGGTCCCGAACTGGGCTATCTACATTCCTGACAAAAGCCTACAGCCGGCACCCAGGACTGTGATGTCGCTGAGTGACCACCAGGGGGCAAACTGAGACTACTGAGCTCTCCGCATGGTGTGTTCCACACAGTTTCTCCAGCGCCAGACTCAGCACATCAGAGCTGGAACTGGCTTTAGAAACCTTCCAAGGCTTCTGATCAAACCCCTTCATTTACAAAGAAGAAAACCAGAGTCTAAAGGAGGGAAAGAATTTGTCAAAGCCGTGTAGTGGGGACCAGAAACCAAGTCTTCTGGTTTCTCCAGTCCTATACATATTCCACCACACTTAGCTTCCCCTGTCTCATACCCTGTTTCTTAGTGGTGCCTTTTCTATGTAAAGGACTTGTCTCTACAATTAACTTATAAGTCCTCAGGACCAGGGTCCTTATTTGATTAGTATTGTACATCTCCTCCTCAAGTTCCTAGCACATGGCTCTGGAGGTAGCCTATGCCCAATACCAGATGGAAGATTCCAATGGATATTGTGAAACTGCTATGTGGTGGGCCCAGAAATGGTTCCTGAAAATACAGAGAAGAAAATCTACTGTCCCTGCCCTCAAGGAGTTTACCATCTAGGGGAGAAGACATGTCAACAAACAACTATAATTCTGGAGATGAGTTTTTTACAGTGGGTAGGCAAAGCAGTATGGAAGCATAGAAGAGGAAGTGACTGACAACCTGGATACAAAACTGGGTCCAAGATAGAGAACTCAGCAAGGAAGGAATGGAAATTCCAAATAGAAGGAAGAGCAAAATAAGCCAAAACACAGAGACTTGAGAACATGGTGTGTTCGGTGAAAATGATTGCTTTGAGTAGTTGGAGCAGAGCATGTACAAGAAGTTGGACTGGAAAGGGAGTAGTAAATTAGGAAGTTTGAGGTCAGCAATAAAGTTGATGTCATTCATTCATTCAACAGACGGTAAGTACCCCCATGTACCATGCAGCACTCTCGTAGATAATCATGGTTGAGAGATGAATACAAAATGAGGGTAGTAATAATAATGATGAAAATACTACTGTGGTTGGATTCCAAGGATTTGGAGTCCTGAGTCTAAGGATCATTCCTTACATGAATCAGATAATCCAGATAAACAGTCTATCCTCAATTTATTTAAAAATATTCAGTCAGCCTCTACTGTGTGTTACGCGCCGTTCTGGGAACCAGCAGTATGGCAGTGATCAAGAATTAACATCCAAGGTGTCACGGAGGTTTCACACTCCCGGTGGAGGCACATAATGTAAAAGTGAAGAAATACATTTCAGACGATGACAAGTGACACAAAGGAAATAACACAAGGCAATATCATAGAAAATGACTGGATGGGGACATTCTGAGATAGGTTGAGCCACAGAAGTGGCATTTGAGCTGAATGAAGTGTCAGCGGGGAAGAAGACTGAGGGAAGAACATTGCAAGTGGGAGGAACTGCAAGAGCAGAGACCTTGCGGAGGACCCAGACAGCGTGGCGTGTGTGCCCAGGGACGGGCGGAAGCCGAGTGTGTCAGGGCAGCGTGGGCACAAGGGGAAGGGCCGAAGGTAGAAGGTGGGCAGAGGCCAGGTCAAGGGGGGATTCACAAAATGTGGTGCAGGGTTTGGATTTTTTTCTAGGTGCAATTGGAGAAGTTTTAAGCAAGGAAGTACTGTGGCCTGATTTACGTGTTTAAAGCTAACTCTGGCGTCTCTTCATTCCCACCTTTGGGTGGGTGTAGCACCTGCCACCATCGGGCTGTGGGACCCTAGTTGTTGGGCACTGTTCTCTGGCATCTGGCTACATCTTCATGGACCTATGGAAAAAAAGTCTCTGGGGACTAAGTGCTTTTTGGAAGCGCCCCTGAGCGCGGAGGAGGCAGCAGCAGAAGGTGCATTCTTTCTGGTGCTTGGGTAGTGATGGCACCTGCGGTACAGGACACCTCTGGTTGGTGGCAGAGCTGAGGCCCTGAACGAAGAGTGATCCCACTCCTTGTCTTCCACTGAAGACGCTTTGCCCCCCCACAGGTTCCCTCATAAGGGCTCTGGGAAATTAAGGGCTATGTGTTCCCCCATCCTGGTTTCCTGATACCTCCTCTACCAGAATTCCTGTGTGCACCTTGTCCTGGGAAGAGAGGGCCCACCAGGGTGAAAAAAAGACTTGGGAATATTCCCATAGCCACATAAGAAACCATACAAATCAATACACGGGTATGTATTGAGTGCCCACACTTTACCAGGCATTATTTGGCAGTGTTGAGGATTCATTCATCCACTCTACAGAGATTTATTTAGGGTATCCATATGCACAATACCTAGAGATCCAAAGGATAATGTACTAAAATAATAGTAGGTTTTAAATAAATACTTGTTACATGGCTAAGTAACTTTGACCTGGCTGCAGGGTGGGAGTAGAATGGGGATTGTTCACTTTACAAACAAATTCACTGGGACAGTTCCTTTCAATAAGACGTTCTTCCTAATGTGTCAGAATTGGATCGAGCTTTAAAGAGTCAATTTGTTCACCCCTTTTGGGACATCATCAAGTAAAGGCAGTATATGGCAACTATAGTTAATAATACTGTATTACATATTTGAAAGTTGCTAAGAGAAAGTACCACAAGAAAAAAAATTCTGTAACTGAGTGGTGATGAACGTTAAGTAGAATTATTGTGGTGATCGTTTCACAACGTATAGAAATACTATGTTATACACCTGAACTAATATAAGATTGTGTGTTGCTGATAACTCAATGGAAAAAAAAAAAAAAAAAGTAACTAGAACTGGCTTGGAAGGGCTCAGGACAACTGAATGTTAAATTTTCAGGAATTTTGCAAGCTGGCTTTGAAACACAATCATTACTAAGCATTAACTTACATACACTTAAATAAGTTAAAAAAGTCAAACTCATCACCTTCTAATTATTTTACTATCACTGTTCTTGATATTATTTACATCCATTGTATCTGTATGATGGAAATACTACATAACAGTAGATTACTGTGCATTTCTTCTCAACTTCACATTCAATGATGTCACGTTGGTAGCTTGAAATTGGCCATGGTGGGGTATATACACCATGGAAACTGGCAACTGATATTAAAACAAGGGCTTTTTTTCCCCCCTTGGAGAGCTGGTTCTTAAACATTTATACCAGCACACCACTGGTAGATAGTCTCTATTAGACTAACTCTCTATTGGTGAATTTGCTTGTAGAATCTTTCAGAATTAAGTGGGCTGTATTGAGGTCTTTCCTTGACACTGATCTCCAAGGTTCTTATTGTTATGCTAATTTACGTAATCAAGCAGGCTGCAGCCCAGGAGGAAGCTTTTTACCCACCAATAACATGTCAGAAGGGGACTATTTGAAGGAACAAGAGGATTTTTCAACAAGCCTTTTATTTAGCAGCTACTATGTGCAAAGCTGTGTACCGAAGACTAGGGAAGATATTTGATAAATAGTAGTCTGTGTTCTCAAGGAACTCAGTTGAGAGGAGGTGGCACAAAACCTTTGACAACACAGTGTGGTAAGTGCCGTCCTGGAGGCGCAGAGGCGTGGCGGAGAGAGGAGATAACTCAGAGGCCGTGAAGGAGGCGCGACCAGAACCTGGCCCCTCCGCACCGGTGTCCGTCTGGTCCCTCGCCCCTACTGCGGTGCTTGGCGCAGAGTTGGCATTCAATAACTGTTCGATGAGTGAAGAGGGAGCAATTACCTTGACCATGGAAAAAGAAGCTTGCTAGACAGATACGAGTGGGTAGAAAGAGGATGTTAGAAGAAACAGTCTGTGCAGAGGTGTGGGGACAAAGAGCTGAGCACATTTGAAGAAAACGTTTAGTGCGGCACGAAGGGCCCAGGGACTGAAACTGGTAGGGATGAGAGTGTGGAAGGGGGCTCTCTGCCTCTCATCTCTGTGGAACTCTCAAAAGACAGAAATTGGCTTGCTCTGTGCAACCCTGGGGGCAGAGCTAAGAGCGAGTGCAGGGAGTCCAAGAGAATCAGATTTCAGTTCAAGAACTTTCTAACAGAGCTGTCCAACAGTGCAAAGGGCTGCCCTGGAAGGCAGTGAGCGAGCTCCCTAGAAGAGAAGCAAGCAGGTCCCAGACCAAAGGGGTGCAACAGATTGCTATGCATAGATACAGTTTCTTTCCTGACCAGATTTTGGGCGAATTTATCAAATCTCATTGCTTAAAGGATTAAATAATATATAGGCAACCATCCTCAACAGCAATTCTACAGAAGACGCAGAAACTTCCCTCAAGTGCTTGTTTCTTATGTCAATCATTGATTAAAACTGAGGACAAGCCCTGGCCAGTGTGGCTCAGTCGGTGGGAGCACTGTCACATAACTGAAAGGTGCAGGTTCGATTCTTGGTCAGGGCACATACCAACTATGGGTTTGATGCCCAGTCCAGGCAGGTCTAGGTGCGTACGATCCCCCGTCCTGACATGTACAGGAGCCAACTGATGCTTTTCTCTTGCATCAATGTTTCTCTCTCTCCCTTCCTCTCTAAAAGCAATGAAAAACATGTCCTTGGGTGAGGAGGAAAAGAAACCTGAAGGCAATGAGGGTGCTGAGGCTCTCCCATGAAAGAATAATATTTTTCAAATCACTGAGGTCCACACTTATTCATGAAGCAGTTATTCATCTGGTCTCATTGTGTGCCAGGGACTCTGCTAAGTGCTAGAAATGTGGACAGAAGTGGGAAAACACCCCTGCCCTCACAGTGCAGGGTAGAAACGCAAAGAAATATGTACATTCCAGTAGCAACAATACAAAGTGCGACCAAAAATTCACTTTGCTAAGGGGGCTCAGGGAAGGCCTCGAAGAGGAAGTGACTCAGAGCTGACTTTTTTAACTACGAAATTTATTGGGATAACACTGGTTTATTATAACATTATATAAATTGCAGGTGTACAACTTTATAATGCGACACCAGTATACTCTATTGTGTGCTCACTACCCCTAAGTGGAGTGTCTTTCCGTCACAATATATTTGACCCCCTTCACTAGAGCAGGAGAGGAGGGTGGGGGAGAATTAAGAGAGTTGACTTTTGAAGAGTGAAAAGGAATTCACTTAACGAAGGAGGAGAAAGTCCAGGCAGAAAAAAAACATACGCGAAAACACGGAGGCATGAAAATGCAATGCCAGCTGGGGAGCTGAGTGGCTGGCAGAGGATAGGGTAGGCGGTAATGGTACAGAGGAGCCAAAGTGTGCATGGTTTTGAATCCAATGCTAATGATTTCTTATTTTAATCTGTAACTGATAGGAAGCCAATGATGGGGCTTTTTTATTTACTTAAAATTTTTATTTTGGAAGAAACTTAGATTGACAGAAAAGTTGCAAAGATTGTCCAGAGTTCTTATCCAAGAACCATACAGGTGGGGCCAAAGTAGGTTTTACAGTTGTAAGCAAAACACAGTTTATTCTTGTATTACTTATTAATTACTGCACTATTTTCCACGTGAACAAGTGTAAGCCTACTCATGCCCCACCCCGTGTGTCTTTCAGCCTGCCCCCCGCTGTGAACGTCCTGCACAGCCGTGGCGCACGTGTCAGGACGAAGACACTGCATCATCCGTTGCTATTGACTGAAATATAGGCTTTGCTCACCGGTTTTCCCGCTAATGTGCTTTCACTGTCCCAGAATCCAATGCAAGATACCACACTGCATTTAATGCTATTTACTTTTTACTTCCAATGATGGGTTTTAAGTGAGAATGTGATGTGATCAACATAATTCTTGCAGCAGGTGTGAGCAAAACAGATTGGAGAGGCCCAGACTAGGGGCCGAAGACCTTTTAAAAGGCTATTGGCAAAATCCAGTAAGGGATAACGACGGCCTGAACTCTAGGGCAGTAAGTAAGGATGGAGGGGCGATTGAGACCCTTTTGGTCTCACGGTAAAGACATTTCCTGAAGTAGAATGAGCAGGATGTGGGGGGTGGGGGCGTGGGGAGGAGGAGCCAATCTTAATCCACCTGTTACACCTAAGAAGTGAACATATGTATGTGTACAGCAGATTTTAAACAAAGATGGAGAAAGGAAAAGATCTCTGTCCCATATCCTTGGGATGAGATTATTTCTGCCATTAAGCACTCATTTGAACTCTTGAGCTCCCTGAAAGCCAAGGCAAAAAGGGAAGCTTGATGACAAACAGAGCTCTCATTAAATTTTAAAATAGAGTCTACTCAGTGGAGAGGAAGAGACTGGCCAGATTGGAACGAGAGAAGTTAACCCTGAACGGCACCCTGGAAACAGATCACGCTTGTCCCTGGTTCTGAGATCCCAGGGAAGCTCTGTTTCTGGGACCACTGCTGGCTCCCAGTGATCTCTGTTCTGGAGGGCAGAATGGCAGCACAGTGGAGTGGGGAGCCCAGCCTTAGGCCAGGAAGATATTTTTATAGACAACCAGGCAGAAGTGTTTCAACCTGGAAATGTGATTCTCTACCAGAGCGGGATGTGGCTCAACATCCCACATCATTTCTTGCTCGTCTCTGTGTTCCATCCTCCAGCTCTCGCTGGAGCTCCCAGCAGCTTTGCAAGAGATGCTGGGCAGGAAGGTGAGGTCCAAAGCAGAAGCAGGAATGGACGCACCAAAATGTCCCAGCAGTTTCGGGAGAGAGCCAGGATAGGGACGCTGCCCTTTCGATTTCAGAGTCTGGGTGTTCCTTGTCTGAACAGGGTTGGTTGTTCTCTTCGTAGGATCCTATTAATTCAAGCTTTCATTGAACACAAGGTATAAAGCACCATCGACAGGCTGGGGGTGGGGAGCTTCAGCATGCTGACTTCCGGAAGCTTGCATTCTGGTGGGCAAGACAACAGTTTGGCGACCCGCTCTTACTGAAGAGGACCGAACATGGCCAGCACTCTCAGAGGGGTGCAGGCCTTTGGACCTGCAGAGGCAAAGGAAAGACTGTGTCCTGCTTCAGGAATGGAATGGGGACACAGAGGAAGACTTCCAAAGAAAGTGTCAAGCTGTGCTGGATTTCACCCTGGCCATGGCTGGTGTGGGTATGGAGGGAAAGTGGGAAGGGCGTTCCAGCAGCCGGGAATCGTGACCTGTACTTTTTCAGATCTGACGGCTTTGACGATCATCATCTCAGCTCATTTTGTTGGTGAAAGTGTAGTAGGTGGCAATAGTAAGTAGAAGCCAAACAATTGTGGGAAGATATTAAAATATTAAAGATACTAAAGATATTAAGATTCCCGTTTCAGAGATGGGGAAGCAGGCTCTGAGGCGGAGTGGCCAGCACCGCACACAGAATTAAGAATAGCAAGTGGGCTGACTCCACGAGGGCCCGAGTTCTGTGCACGCACCGCCGGGCTCCCCAAATTGAGCGCCTCTCGGTTCCGCGGCCGGCTTCTCCTCTCCGATCCCGACATCTCGTCCTTCCTCACCCGAAAGTTCCACCAGAAGCCTAAACGGGTTCCGTGCTCCTGCACTCTGCGCGTCGCGGGGAGTCAGGGGTTAAAACCCGTGGCCCTGGTGGCCCCTTCCCCCTCCCCAGCCCCCTCGCCCCCTCCCGGCGCCGCGCCTGGAGCGTCGGTCCCGGAGACCGGCACGAGAGAGGAGGGGAAAAAGTGGGCCTGTTTCTCGGGTGGCCAATCCACCGAGCCCGCGGTGCCCCAGAGGAGGCGCCAGTGCTAGGCCAGCGCCAGGCCGGGGCTGCCTGCTTCCCGCGGCAAAGTACAAATGCGCCCGAGCGCGGCGCCTGGCGCCCTTGGCGTGCATAGCCGGCCCCCGTGCAACCTACCCCCGTGGCCGCCGCGCCGTCGCCGCCGCCGGGACCGCCGCCCCGCCGGGCCCCAGGACCCCGCGGCCCGACCCGGAGCCCACCAAGCAGGGGGCGCCAGCCGCTTCTAATCCGCGCGCCCAGAGCAGCCCGCCGGTCCCGCGCGCCTCGCCCAACGCTGCGCGCTGAGCAGACCCCTGCCCTCGCCCGTCTTTCTTCTCCGACCCTCCCTCTCACCTTCTCCTTTGCTGGAATTGCTTTTCCCCGTTGCCGTACCTTCCTCATCTCTCCATCTTCCCCCTCCGTTCCCCTTGTTCTCTTTTCACCTTCCTCTTATTCCCACCTTAGACATCCCTTTTGGTCCTCACCGCCTTCTCGACCCTTCTGTGACTCCACTGTAGCACCAGCCCTCCCTGGGTCTGTGGATTGCTTTGTGCCCTTGTGCCTCAGTGTCCCCCTCATCTCACTACTCCGACCCCCGTCCCAGCTCAGCACCTGGTGGCCTGGCTCTGGGAGAAGGAAGGATGATTCCCGAAGGAAGGGTCCTCTCTTCCTTGCTGGGACTCGCACTGCTCTGGTTCCCCTTGGACTCCCACGCTCGAGCTCGTAAGTAGGGGGTGAGGGCGCTGGGTGGGCAGAGGAGGGCGCGAGCCCCAGGGATGTGCAGGAAAGTGCCAGGTTAGGGGCCCCGAGGTGCTCTGAATGCCAGCCAGGCAGCACCTGTGCGGGGAGGGTGGCGCTCCTCAGTAGACCTGCACGGGCTGATGACTGGGAGACTGGGGTGGGGGCCGGGGGGGGGGCGGCAAGACTCAGAGCCAGGGGGCTGCTGTCATGGACCTGAGGCAGCTCGTGCCCCAGGGCTGGTCATTGTGCTCCGAGGGTGGGAGTGGGGGCACTTATTCCTAGTAAAGTCCCGAGTGTGTGGCTGCAAAGGTGTGATGAAGAGGAAAAGGCACTTTAAAGGGAGCTGGGGGAAAGAAAGAAGAGCTAACTAGGATAACGTTCCCTTTCCGTTATCTCTTTTGATTCTCTCAACACTCCCAGGAGGTGGGTATCATTTGCATTTTACAGATGAGAAAACAGGCTGGGAGAAGAAGCGTGTTGAAGTGTACAGAGCTAGTAAGCCCTCTGAAGCCGGAACTCTGCGATTCCAAATCCTGTGCTTTCCTCGCCCAGCAGGGTCTGGGAGGAGCCTTGATTTGGACCTGCGAGACCCTGGGAGGCAGCAGCAGGGCACAGTGAGAGGAACCAGTGTCTGTCACCCCAGATCTGTTGAATGCCAGCTGGTGGGAGGCAGGCATGAAGGGCACCTGTCTGAGCCTCAGTTTCCTAATCGATAAAATGGGAGCAAAAAATCCCAGAATTGAAGTGAGGATTACATTAGAGAAAACATGTAAAGCAACTAGCTGGCACATAGTAGGTTCTTTTAAAATATCGGTTCTCCAATTCATGCTTTCCATTTGGACACTGCGTAACCTCACAGAGTTTGTATAATCTTTCTGAACCTCGATTTCCTCACTGCCCCCCAAGTGTCCTAGTGGGTACGCTCTCCACCCCCTGCCAGTCTCTTAGAACGCTGTGAGGGTGGCGAACAAAGCCAAAGAGTTTCTTAATATGAAGGAAGAAGCTTAGTTCAACTTGGAAATATCCAATAAAGAAACTGAGACCCAAGACAAGCAGTGGTTTGACTCCAGGTTATACGGGGCAGAGCTTGGGATGGAGACCCCAGCTTCCCACCTCCCAGCCTAGTGCTCTTTCCTCTCCATAGCTCAGCTGCTTCATCTCTGCCTTTCTTTTGCATGTGACTTTTTGCAGCTGGTGGGGCTGGATTTTGTTTCATTCTCGGCTCTGCTCGCGAAGGCAGGCTGCGTGTCTGGTCGTCCGCGAGCTGCTGCAGCGTGAGACTCCTAGTAGTCCTCAGTAACAAGTAATGGAAAGAGTTCTGTGTTGAGTTCCTGGCTCTGCTCCTTAGTGGTGGCGTGACCTTGCATAAGTCACAACTTCTCTGAGACTCAATCTCTTCATCTGTCCAAGACACACACTCACCTGGAACCCACGGGGTTCTTGGAAGGATGGGAGGAAGAGCGTGTGCCGAAGTGCTCAGCACAATGCCTAATACTCAGTCAGTGTCTCCTCCCCCTTCTTGAGCCCTGAAGGTTTCCTCCTAACACTTACCTGTCGTTTCTTAAAAGGGATTTAGCACAGAATGCCCTCCTTGCCTGCCTCTCGCCTTTGGCACATCATTCTTAGCCCCCAGGGTTTTTCTCCAGAGATCGTTGCCCTCATTGCATCTTGGAAAGATGCCCCAGAGTCAGATCATTTTGCAGGACTGCTCACGTCTGACCCACACCGCTCCCCTTGGCCTTCCCCATCTTGTCAGCTCTTCGCCTTGCTTAGGCATACCCCTTTCAGGAAGCTTTCCCTGGCCACCTGATCCGCTCTGATCTCCTTCCTCTGTGCCTCCACTGGCCTTCAGGTCCATGTCTCTCACTGGGTCTCGCCAGTATTCGGTCTCCGCCACAGCCTGGAACTCAGCTCTAGACACTCAAGGAAACAACAGAGCAGACGTGGCTGAGCTAAGCTGGGGAGGACTGACATTCGGAGGGCTGTGTGAAGGTTCTAAGATGTCAGAGCTGGAAGAGCCTTTGAAAATCATCTGCTCCTACCCCTCAATTGTCCTATCCTTATAATTAAACTGTATTCAAAAAAGGTGAGTGACTTGCCCAAGGTCACAGAGCAAATTTGTTAAAGGAAAGGTTGTAGCCCCTGATTTGTCACTTACTGGTTGTATGAATTGGGCCAAATCACTTCCCTTCTCTGAGCCTTATTTTGTCTCCTGATGACAATTTATAAATCTAGAAACAATCTGATAGTCATTTGCCAGTGTTCAACTTGAAGGTCTCTTTTTTTTTTTTAAAGATTTTATTTTTATTTATTTTTAGACAGAGGGGAAGGGAGGGAGAGAGAGAGAGAAACAGCGATGTGTGGTTGCCTCTCACATGGCCCTCATGGGGACCTGGCCTGCAACCCAGGCATGCGCCCTGACTGGGAATCGAACCGAGACCCTCTGGTTCCCAGCCCGCGCTCAATCCACTGAGCCACACCAGCCAGGGCCAACTTGAAGGTCTCTTATGAAGGTCCTTGTTTTAGTTTAAGTAAGATCTCAGGCCTGTTGTGGGGAAGAACATTCCTGGTAACAAATACCTCAGGTTCTTCCAGAAATGGTGCCAACAGATGGAAATTCTCAAGTCTGCAGACTCTTGAGGTGGCTCAGCCCAGCAAATGCCAACAGCCATTGAGGATGCATGGCAGCTGGCTCCTCAGTTAAATTACGAGGCTATTCAGACAAAGGTTGTTGTACCCTCAGCTCTATTTCCAGCCACGGATTGAGTCCTGACCCCAACCCAGAATGAGACTCAACTCTAGCCACAGGCAGAGTCTTGATCCTCAAACCTGCACCACGGGCTGAACCCTGATTTCGGGTCCCTGACCTGGTCACTGAGCAGCTCCGATGCCAGCCCCAGGCAGAGTCACATGCATGCGTGATGTTGGTCACTTTGGGCACTCATCCCTCTATGGGACGAGAACCTGTCTGGTGTCTTGTCTCCCTCTCCAATGCTCTGTCCCCTCCATGTCAGCTCTTCTATTCTGTGCCCTTCCCTTACGCATTGCCTTCCCCTTTAAGGTGTCCAGCATGTTCCCGCTATCTCTCCCCTCCCTTCACCCAATCCTGCTTTCAGGAGAGTTAGATATGAGGTAAAAACACTGATGTCTCTATTCTTTTCCCAAGGGTTATGGTTCTATGGGACTCGAAGTGTCTGCCCCTGGGTGACAGAATCCCTCACCCCAGGAGCAGAGATGCGGTGGGAAGGGGACTCCTGTGGCATGATGTGGTGTGAAGGACAAACTTGGAGTCATAAGGTCAGGTCTCCAGCTCTGCCTCTACCGCCAATGCCAACTGTGACACAGGGCAAGTTGCCTTTCTTTGCTGCTCAGTGTCCCCAGCTGTAGAGCTAGATGGTTGGACCCAAATAGGTAATCATTGAGGACCATTCTGGCTTTAACATCCTGTGATTCTAAGACTCTAAAATCCAAAGATGCTGTTGCCTTGATTCTGAGTCTTCTTGGACCTTTAGAAAAGGAAGTTAGGAGAGTGAGGTGAGTGGGTCTGCAGCCTGATACTCCTGCTCTGACAGGGAGGAGTAGATAGACCCCTAGACACCAGGAGAAAGTACCAAGGGGGTCTGGGACAGTGGGTGTAGAGGGAGATTCACGAGCGGGGACCCTGTCCTGCTGTCCAGGTTGGTTGCATCCCCATCCACTTGTCCAGACGTACACAGGGGTGGCCAGTGCCTAAGTGAAGGCCTGACATCTGGCTCCAGGCAAGCCCCTGTCTGGGTCTGTTCGGGCAGTTCTGCACCTCCCCTATTCCACCAGTAGAGGTCTCTGTCTGACTCACTCGCTTGCAGGCTGCTGAGCCAGAGCAGGCAACAGCTGTACAGTGGCTCCAGCTGTTGCACCTGTTCCAGGACTGTACTCTCAAGTTCCCCCCGCCACTGGCCATGGCACCAGGCTGTGGGAGAGGGACCTTGAATCCCCTGGATTCCAAATGAAAGGACTGGTGTGAGAGCGGCGCCCCTGGGACGTGCAGTGCGGAGATCCTCTCAGGCATCCCCCACTTGTGGGCAGGATCCCATCCCAGAGAAGGCTGTTCCACAGTCCTCTTCTCTTACCCTCTCTAGTAGTCAGGATTCTTCTTTGTGTCTTGCCTGAATCCTTTCGTTTGCAATTTAAAGCCATTTTTTCTGGTCCTCTTTCTTAGTGGATGGGTGTTTCTATAAGCAGCCCCCTCAGATCTGAAGACTGGCACTGGAATTTGTGGTGAATAAATTAGTAACCTTGGGCAAGTCATGATCCCTCTCTGAGACTCAGTTTCCACATCTGTAAATAGAGGATTGGACATCATCTCTCAGTTCCTAAATTTCTCAGGTTCTGTGACTCTAAGTGTGTATGTCCAAGACAGAAGAGAAAGTGAACAGTCTCAGCTCTGTCCCTGACCCTTTCCTGGTCTGACAATTTTCTCCTTTGAGCTTATTCCATGTTCCTAAACACCCGTCACATGCCAGCTCACAGGGGTCAGGTTCAGAGACGTGAGGACCCTTTAGCTAGAGCCGACACAGCTCAGCCATTGAGGGGCTGAGGTTTTCACTTCTGATTCCTTTAGGAGACCCCCCCCCCACATTGGGTACCAGTGCCCAGAACAGAGCTTATGTCTTAGAGAGGAGCAAGTTTGTCTGGGTGGAAAGGGGCCTATAAATAAATGGAGAAAGTATGGCCGTGTGGGTGCGAAGGATAAGATGTAAACGTTCTCACATTCCTGCACAGCCTGGTTCCCTCAGGTCCCCCGAGTTCTCGCAGGCTGGGGACAGGCCAGCTGCAGAGCCAGGCCTCTCTCTCCATACCCCAGCCCTTCCTGGTCCCCTCCAGCCTCCCCTGTAGCTCAGAAGCTTCTTTCTGGTTGTCTCTTCTGCGTCCTATTGGAAGGATTCTCAACCACATTACCCACTCTTAACTACCTACTACAAGCCCTTTATAATAACATGAGAGTTTCAAGGCAGAGTGTGGGCTGACCTTGGATAAGATAGTTTGGAAATTTTGTCTTACATGTGAATATCACGGAATCGCTCATCCCTCTACCTGCCCAGGCTCCTGACTGTCTTGTACATCGCGTTCGGTGTGGCATGGGGTTTGGGAGCTCAGACGGCAAGAGCTGGAAAGGGGAGGTCAAAGGCTGATTTAGGTAACAAATCAAAGTGCTAAGAGGGATTTGTCTCTCCTCTCACATGATGAAGTTCTCTTTGTTAAAGAAAGTGGTTTTCAGGAGCACGGCCCATCAGTCATCTCCTCTTCCGGAGTTCCTCTTCTTCCATCACACCTTCATTTACGAAGCATCACCTCTAGGCAGGCTCGGTGCAGAGCCCTGGAGATACAAAAGCTATTGAGATCTACTTCTTGCTCACGGTTGAGAAAAGAAGGAGAACCCATTTAATGGTACTTCAATCCAGTGTGAGGAGAGTCACGCTAGAGGGCCGAACTCAGTTCTGTGCAGCCCTGCGGCAAGATGGGCCAGAGGCCTGGAAGGCAGGGGCAGCTCTGCAGGAAGCGTGGCACCTAAACAGGCTCTTGAAGAATGAGAAGGAGTTGGTCAAACATTGGAGGTGGGGAATCACATGTGGGGAGACACGGAAGTGTGAAGGATCCTGGTGGGGGTGCGGTGGGGGGATGAAAGAATGAAAAATTCTGCAAGAGGACATGAAGCTGAAAACAGGGCTATCACAGAGAGTTTCTCTGGAAAAGTAAGCGGGAGCTAGCTTATGACAGGCTGGGGTAGCCTGATAATACTTGGATTCCGTCTGGGAAACCTCGCTGCCCTGAATTCAGATTAGGTCAACTAAGTCCGGTCACTTTACGTCAGCGGCAAGCTAGAGAAAGAGCTTTGGCTGTGACCCATCCAAACAGATGTTTCCTGTGGGAGGGAGGACTAGCACCTTGCACACCCCAGCCACCTGCAGTGGCCTCCATGAACCATGGTCACCCCGCCTCTGCGCCTCTGGACGAAGCTCCTGCTGTCCATCTGCACCTTCCTAGCTCTTTTAAGGCTCAGCTTAGGCGTCTTCTCAGGGAAGTCTTCCGTGAAGAGCCTAGGCTTCCACTATCATAGCATTTGTCAAACTGTATATAGTCTTCTTCCTCAGACTGGGAGCTCCTTGAGGGTAGGGACTGTGTCTTATTTGGTCATGGACCAGGCCCACGGATACGTATGAGGTCTGTCTGGAAAAAGTCCAGCCATTGTTAATATAACGAGAATGGTTTGTGCAACATCGATGTAACCTGGCAGCGAAGGAGAGTGGACCTGAGTGCACATGTGTGAACAATGATGACTTCGCTGTACGTCAGTGAGGGTGGTAGACACTGTTAAGTGAGCACGTGTACTATGTGGCTGTCTCATTCAAAATAACTGAGCAAGTAGAGCAATGAATCTGCATCAAATTTTGCATTAAGCCTTGAACATTCCTCCATGGAAACTATTTGGATGATTCAGAAGGCTGCAGCTATGGGCATCTGGTGATTGGCAGCTTCATCATGATAAGATGCCTGCTCATGCATCACATTTCATGCAGAGAATTTTTGCAAAACATCCAATCACTCAGATGACTCAGCCCCCCTACAGCCCCCCTACAGATTGGTGCCCTGTGACTTCTGCCTTTCCCCAAAACTAAAATCACCTTTGAATGAGAAGAGATTTCAGACTGTTGATGAGATTCAGAAATATACAATGGGGCAGCTGATGGCGACTGGGAGAACTGTGTGAGGTCCGAAGTTGCCTACTTTGAGGGGGACTGAGACATCCTTGTCTTATATACAATGTTTCTTGTATCTTATATCTTCTTCAATAAATGTCTCTATTTTTCATAGTGCATGGCTGGATACATTCTGGACAGGCCTTGTATAAAACTTGATACACAAAAACTCAGTAAATGAATAGCAGGAAGTAATATTACTATTACTAATGATAACGTGTTGTAACTAGTGAAAACAACTGTGCTGCTTGTTGTGCCGATGTCCCCGGGTTCACCTATTCAGGCGTGAGAGGTCCATCCCATCCTGACCGCTCCTTTACCCTCTCCACCTGTGTCCAGTCTGTGCCAAAGCCTGCCCCCTGTGACTGCTAAGTGTTCCTCAAATCCTTACTCTTGCCCATGGGCACTGCTTCCTTCTTGGTCCAGCCCCACACGATCTCAAAACAGATGGCTGCATCAGCCTCCCCCTGGTCTCTCTGCCTGAGTCCTGATCTCCAGTCCATTCTCCTTTCCTGGGGCCGCAGCGACGTTTGTAAAACGCAGACCTGGTCACTGGCGTGCCCCAGTTTAAAGCTTTTCTGTGGTTTTCCTTTGCCCACAGGCTCTCAAGGCCCGTCCGAGTCTCTGCCTCGCTCTCCAGTCTGATCTCTGGTCTCTCACCCCTGCCCTCGCACTCTCTTCTTCAGCCTTTCCGGTCCACTTTCATCTTGTGTCCCAGCCCGAGGTCTGAGGTCTGTGCAGGCTTCCGGTGGGGCTGGGAGGATACAGGGAGCCTCAGGAAGCAAAGTCGGTGAGGTTGTAAAGGAGACCTAGGAGATTTGACCTCGGGGGCGGTACCGTGATGTTCATGCCCTTATAGGAGCCTGGCGCTACTCGTAGGATTCTGGGAGTAAAAGAAATACCATGAGAAACAGACGGTTAGGAAATCTGGGGAGCATCCAGTTCTGCTTTTTGCCTGCCATTTCATTGAGCACCTAATATGTGGCAGACATTAGGCATATTACATATGTTATCTGATACAATTCTACAAGAACTCCAAGATGTAGAGATTATTGCTCATCCCATTTAGCAGATGTGGAAACTGAGGTCTGCAGTGGTTAAGAAACTTGTCTAAACTCAGGCTGCAAATAAAAGCCAAATCGAATTTGCACTCTGGCCTATCTGACTCCAAAGCCAGGGTTCACTGAGTAAAGGGGGTTTTGAGGGAGATGAGACTTGTTTAATTTTAATTCTTCTCTATCTCCATAAAGCCTGAAATGGAGCCAATAGTCTTTTTCAAATAAGAACTTGCCCCACCAACAGTGTTTTTTCCTGGTTAGACATCACAGCCAGGGGCCATTAACTCCAAAAGGTCTCTGAGAGAGGGCCCGCCTGGCCCCGGCTCTGAGGGGGAGATTGGGTACGGGTGGCTGGGATGAGATCTGGTGGTGGGGTGGGCAGAGAAAGCAGGGCAGGCCCGAGGCCAGGGCAGGAGTGGGAAGGACACAGAGGCCCGAAGGGAGTAGAAGGGAAGGGAAGGGATGTGAGACTTTGCCTCCTTCTCTGTGTCACTCAGGAGAGGCCCTGCTGGCTCCCCAGACCCTGTCCCAACTCCCCTTTGAGCCCCTGAGAGTCTGGATGTCTGGGACCAAAAACACACCTTAGATTGTGGAAGCTTAAAATGATAGAATCTTAGAACCGCAAAATTGTATAATTCTCGAAGAGGCTTCATGATCTAATGAAATGTAGGCTCTTAGAAACATGCAATTTTCAGATCTTGAACCTTGGAAATGTCTTAGAATTTTGAAATCATGGATTTATAAACTACCTGTGCAGAAAACCTTTGAAAATCAAAGTTCACCCCCCACCCCCACCACACACACTCATTTACTTTGCAGATGGGGCCTAGAGAAGGGAAGAGCCTTCCTCAAGGTCCCGGTGAATGGGTGGCACGAAGAGCTAGAGCTTCTTCTACCAGCCACATACAAAGATTGGGCTAGTGCCAGGACACCGGGGACAGAGGCAGAGGGAGAGGCGTGGTGAGGTGGGGACTCTGGTTGCAGGAGGCCTCCTGGGGCTGAGGGATGGCCTGCCAGGCCCCCCACACTCTCAGCTGCTGCCAGGTCTGTTGGTGGGGGTGAGGGGCCTCCTGGCCTGGCCATGAGCTGAGGCTCCCTCTCCGGCTTTCTCTCCATCTTCACGCTCTGAGCAGGCAGCGAGGGGGAGGGGGCGCTGATTGGCGCAGGGGCCAGGCTACAGGGCCGCCCTAAGGAAGATGGGACAGGGTTTCTTCAGCAACAAGGCTGAGACCTGAGGCCATGGTAGTGTTGCAATCACCCCTCTCTGGTGGGGGGAGGGGGCTAAGGAAGAAAGACATTATTCAATCCTTGGAGAGTTGGGCTGGCTCTGACAAGCACCCCAGCTGGGCCAGTGTCCCGCCCTCTCTGCCAGCGGAGGGAGGCCGAGAGATAAACACTGCTCATTTGATACGGGCCAGCCAGGCCTTGCTGGGAATAGGACCTGCTGTCTGATCCACTCTTCTACTTTGGGGGGCTGGGAAGAGGATAGGGAGGGAAGTAAGCCTTGTGTTCCTCCATCCCCAATGGCTGTCAAAACACAAACTCTGAGAGCATCATTACCATGGCCTCACACCTTTGTTCTGGGAGGCCCAAGAGACAGAAGGAGCAGTGCAAGGAGCCAGAGGGAAGCCCACTTCAGTTTCTCACAAAGCAAACTTTCTGAAGGTTGGGGTGGCCCCTGAGCTACAGGGCTCCGGAGCTGTGTGCTTGGGGGCTGAGAGCCAGCCCACCTCAGCACTGAGAAGGAATTCCTGCTTTGTGGGTAACCCCCGCCCTCAAGTGTACTGCTTTCAATACTCAGTGATTCAGGGAGTTTAAATGTCTATCCTGTGGGGTCATTGTTACCATGATTATCCTGATAATAGCGTTCAGCTGAGTGTCAGGAACTGAGTAAGCAAGCATTTTACAAGCACCGTCCAATTTAATTTTAAAAACCAGAATGTTAATGAGATAATTAACATAAAGAGAAGATAGTAAATGTTGGTTCCTTTCTCCATATTTCAATCTCATTTAACTCAACAAGACTTTGTGGACCCTTCACTTGTGCTGGTGCTCCTAGTACCCCCGTCAAAGAGTCAGATTATTCTTTAGGTAATGTAGAGTTTTCCTATAGGAATGCTAGCAGCCCTTCTGGGTTGTAAAAGTCAGCAGACACAGAAGTGGAGAAGGGTAGCCAGGGATAGGGCAAGAGGTGAGTCAGAGGGGCGGAGCCAGGAGCTACACCTGCTGCTAGGCCGTGAGAGGATAAGGGGTGAGGGCTGGTGTGTGTGGAAAGAGCCCGAAAGGCTGCCTGTGGGAGGTGAGAGAGGGGTGGGGGTTTCAAGAAAGAGGATTGCCGGAGAGCTATCAGTCGTCGTGAAACAAACTGTTTTAAACGTTTTTAGAAGCGTTCACCTCCATGTTGACAACCAATAGGCCGATGCCAAAAATAATTGATGTGCAATCAGACACACAAGAATCAATTGACTGCAAGAGTACCGATGACTATTTTTAGGGATATTAAAGTCAGTTTTCTGACCTTGGACTAGGCAGCACTTGGTTTTCACAATTCAAGCGCTTTCCATCGCGGCTGCCTGCGATACAGGGGCACAGTGCGGTATGGAAGCAGGAAAGCTGCTGTGAGCCGGTTTCTTCGAAAGGCGGGTCAGGAAGAGGGAGGGAGAGAGAATGAAGGGGAGCGGCAGAGGACCAGGGAGGGGAGGGGACGGAGATGTAGTAAATAAATAAGCAAAATGAGAGAAAGGAAAAGGAAGTAAGTGTGATTGTGAGTGCAGAAGGAGCACGTCAAGAGACTTAGGCCGTCATCCCTGCTTGGTGACTGACTTGCTGTGTGACCTTAGAGGTGTGATTTTTCCTCTCTGGCCCTCACGTTACTCATCTAATCATCATGACTAACATTTATACCACAATTTAAATCTGCAAAGCACTTTTGCTGCTTCAACCCTTAACTGCCCCACGAAAGAAGCGTTAAGGTTCAGAGAGGGTCAGTGACATGCCCGAAGTCACACAGCAAGTGAGCGCTCACACTGAGATTCAAACTCCTGTGTTCCGAACTGCTGACTGGGACAGCATGTCCAATGGACTCCCTTTTGCCTGAGTAGCCCGATGACGTACTTCCTAGAACCAGAAAGGAGGAGGGATGAGGCAGGGTCTTAGGGCGGGAGCCTCCTGGGACTGACAAAGCACTGGTTGGTTCGCCAGGCCCAGACATGTTCTGCCTTTTCCATGGGAAGAGATACGCCCCCGGCGAGAGCTGGCACCCCTACTTGGAGCCGCAGGGCCTGATGTACTGCCTGCGCTGCACTTGTTCTGAGGTACGTTCCTCTGGCCACCTGGCCGTCTGTGTCAGGTATGTCTGGGAGAGCTCCAGAGAAGTCACCTTGGAGGGAGGGGGAAGCCTGCCTACGGAGGTCAGGAGTGCTCTGGAATCAGGCTGCCTAGGAACCTGGGCCACGCCACTTTACCCCGAGCACTCAGTGCCTGCTACCACTGCTGCGCACCTCGCAGAGGTGGGTCTCACAACGAAGGGCCAGCCCTCAGCCCAGCCTTCTCTCCGCCTCTGCCGGTGCCAGCCTCCCTGCCTCCCGTGTAGCAGAAAAGAGCCCTTCGGACCTGGCCGCCCGCTCCTTCCTTTCCTGACACTCTTTCCTCCAGCCCTCTTGCCACGCCACCTTAGGAGGCATTCCCCAGTTCCACTGGTCCCAGCGGCTGCTCTTCAAGGCTTTGATCAAATGCCACCTCCACCAGTAGCCTTACTTGATCCCGCACCTGCAAGTATTTTCTTCTTCTGGGATGCCACTTAAGTGTCTCCGTCCCTTTCTCCTGATCACTGTTGGCCAGGTGTAATAGTTCCTGTGTCTGTCAGGTACTGCCCCCCCTTAACGGAGCCCCTGAGAGCGGGTTATCCTGGGCGCTCTCTCGTGTCCAGCTCTGCATCCTGCCAAAGGCTGAACAAACCAGGGCAGAGACCATGTCTCTGTTCACCTCTTCTCCCCGCCCCCCCCCACCTCCAACCCGGCACCCTCCACAGGGTCTTACACAATTAACGGGGTAGAACTAATGAGACCTCCATGTAGTCTCAGGCCAAGAACGAGGTTGGTAGGGTAGGGAATGGGGGAATGATTCAGGAGGCTTGAAACATCCTTGGTTTAGCTTCGCTGCCTGGGCCAGCCTGGTTGACATAACATCCTCACCAATCTGTCTGGAGCTGGTGCTGGAGGGAGGGCGTCCCTAGCTCCCAGCTGGGGCCCGTACCTTACGCCTTCTCTTTTCCTTCAAAGGCCACGAGAGGAATGCAGAAGGCCCGTAAGAGCCTCTCTTGCTACAACCGTCCTCTGCTCGGGTGGGGGGAGCAGAGAAGAGCTTCCGAAGGGACATTGGGAGGTAGACAGGGTGTGGGCTCTACTCACTCTGATCACTGGGGTCTCCCTCCTCTTGGGGCCTTTCTCTCCGACACCCCGCTGCTTCCACCGTGTTGGCCCCAGGTGGAACTCTGACCCCAGCAGGGCACAACCTTCCATGACTGCCTCCCTCTGGTTTTCCTTAGCACGTCTGAGGCCAGTCAGCTTTTCGAAAAGAACTTTATGAAATTCAGCCAAAGAACAGGAAGGAAACCAAAACAGAAAATTCCAGACACATTATGTGTCCAGCTGACAAAGTCCAAGTTTTGTAATCCGTGGAAGCTAATTCATTTCTTTCTCCTCAGAGCTGTAGTCGATATCCCAAAATATACCCCGAATCCCTTCCCTTCTCTCGCCATCGCCATCCCCCGAATTAAGCCACCTTCACCTCTCCCCTGGATGCCACGTGAGCCTCCCAACAGGCCCCGCCGCTCCTTCTCTAAATCCATCCTTCACACAGGAGCTGGAAGGATCTTTGCTGAACATAAAACTGTCATGTCGTTCTGGAAGCCCCTGAAACCCTCCAGTAGCTTTTCTGTGCACCGAAAGTAGAACTCACCCTCCCTGCTGTGGCTCCATGTGATCCGACCTCCGCCTCATTCTCCAACCTCGTTTCCTACCTGTGCCAACACTTCCAGCGCATTCCTACTTGTCCCTCCACCTGGAATGTGCTTCCCCTGGATCTTCTCTCGAAGGGTCCTTCTCGTCTCACAGATCATAACATAACTGTTACCTCCTTAGGAGGCTTCCTCCGACTGCTGTTTCTGAAAGGGTCCACCCTTGTGCACTCAGTCACTTTACCCTGAGTGATTATGCTCTTGTTCCTCCTTGTTTGTTTTTTATGGTCTGTCTCCCCCTGCAAAGATGTAAGCCCCTAGAGAGCAGAAACCTTACCAGCCTCACCCACTGCTACGTCGCTGGCACTCAGTGGGCGTGTAGTACATGCTGAGTGAATGCACGAGTCCCCGCCCCGCCCACCAGAGTCAGCTCGGCATCATGGAAAGCGCTTGGCCCTGGAGGTGGTGCTTACCTGGTATGTCATCTTAGGCAACTGAACCTCTCGGAGGCTCTTCTCTCATTTGAGAGCATGGATAATGGTATCTACTTCTAGATACCATCCTTCTTGAGGGGATAAAGTGAGGTAATGCATTTCTGTGTAACATAAAGCCCCTACCGAGTAGCCACTCAATGCATGGCCGTTATGGCTTTCCTCAGAGGCACCCTTGGGCTGCAGGGCCCTCCCCCTTTCAACCCCTAACCTGTCTCCATCGTCCTTCCTGCTGCATGTTGCCAATCATCTGCAGCCCTTGAGTCCTTCTAGGCCGGAATCAAGAGATTTTATCCCTTTAGGCCATACAGTTCCTTGCACTCCACCCTACTTTCTCATCTCAGAGCTCAGCTCACCCTCTGGACATTTATTAAGCACCCATGTATGCCAGGCCTCTAGGAGGCACCTTTTAGAGCTCAGCCAGTGCTGTGGACTCTATGATGCCTCTTAGCCCAGACTAATCCTTGGGAAGCAGTGACTCCAGAGGGGCTAGGGCCCAGTGCAGGGTTTTCCGCGGGTAAGAGGCTGCCTCCGGGAGAAGTGCTGTTGGGGCCCTGAGGTGGACAAGGATGCTGGAAACAAACTTGCCAATTTAAGAGTTTGAACAAAGGTGCTTTCATTCAACTAAGAGAGAGACTATCTATTCCTCTCCCCTGGCTCTCCTCCATTCTTTCAAACTGTAGCAGGTATTGGCTTAGAGCCAGGCCCTGTGCTGACAATTCAGGGATGACTAGAATGAGACTTGGTCCTTGTTCTTGGAAAGTCGTGGTGAATACGTGACCCGGATGTACACGGGACATTGTAACAACAGGGGAGAGTCAGGTGCAGGAGGCCTAGGACTGGGAAAGCCGCCAGAAGGGTTGGCGGCGCCTCTCTCTCCAGCCCCCATCTCTCTCTCTTGTGTTTCTCTGCTCCCTTCTCTTTCATTTGCTGTACTTGAAAAAGTGTAAGAACTTCAGGCTCTTCCTTCTCTGGTGCCACTGCCAGGGCTTTGTGCAGGGTCACCGGAACCCCAGAAATTCAGGGAGTGGACCACGAAGCCCTGAGGCTTCTCCACATCAGGTTTCTAGCCTTGTTCCCATCCCCGTTACCTGTCCTTGTACGTCACAGGTCTAAGAACAGAGTCCTGGGGTTAAGGTAATACAGTCGAGACCGATGCAGAAGTAACCCGAGGCTTTAACGTGTGTGCCTCAGACACACCATGAGAAGGACACAAACCCATGCGCACTGGGCCCTCCTCCGTGGTCAGGGAGGTGCATGGGCGGGCAAGCCACACGAGTGAGCAGGGAGGAGGAAAGAGTGGGCACATGGCTTTATTGTTTTTATCCCGTGACAGGCTCAAAATGAGCGCAGTGTCTGCAGCTGGGATGGGGTTTGGGGAGAGGACGGGTTCTTGGGGGGAGGCCATGGCTCTTTGGAACCAGGACCGACGCCTGTGTCCCTTTCAGAGTGCCCATGTGAACTGTTACCGCCTCCACTGCCCGCCTGTCCACTGCCCCCAGCCTGTGACCGAGCCACAGCAGTGCTGCCCCCGGTGTGTGGGTGAGTGGCCTCCTTCATCCCCGTGCGTCCGCTGACCCCTCTCTCACCCCCAATGCGGGCTTCTGTCCGAGGGAGGTCTCTGAAGCGAGAGGGGTGGTCTCTAGCCACCAGAGGTGTTGAGGACAAAGGTGCTCAGGGGAAGAAACCCGAGGAAGCCTGGACCAGCGCAAACTACTCGTTCTTAAGTAGCTGTGCTTGGCTGGATGGCCTTCGATGGCACTCTCGGGCTCCAGTCTCCAATCTCTCTGCTGGCCGAAGGCAGAGGGAGTGGACCTGCCTGTGTAAGTGGGGGTGAGTGGGCTAGGGTTCAGAGGCCCTGCAGGGAGCCCAGGATCACAGCTCTGGGGCTGAGAACGACCAAAGGAGTTGGAGGATGTGTACTGGGAGGTTCCTCCCAGCGCTGAGGGCCAGGGACTCCGTGTGTCCTGATGCTAAATGTCTATGACCCCATCATGTTAAGATTCTGAGAGTCTCTAAGACTGGGATTCTAAGAAGGAAAGAGAAGTAGCATGCGAATGAACTGGCATAACCAAGTGGCCAATGAGAGCAGCCAGTCCATAGGCCAGCTGAGAAGAGCGGGGCTGGGGAGACGTTGACAGGAGGAGGTCCTTGGAAGCGTCGGGAAGGGCCAGAGGGAGGCTCCAGATCCCGGCCTCAGCCTCTAGGCTCTGGGTCCAGGGCTCTGCTGCTGAGCTGGGGGCCTGTGTGGAGTGGACATAGAGGGGCTCATTTTCCAAGAGAGACTGCAGTAGGATCTGACCATGGCTCTGCTTGGTCACAGAGATTCCTGGCTCAGGATTCCCTCAGGGAGCAGGGGCTCTGAGCTTCAGCCTGCTGGTGGGGGGCACCATGCCTCCTCCCTGTCGGAGACTCATGCCACGAGTCCCGGCCGTGCCTTGCTGACTGTGCCTTGGCCCAGGCCCCTTCACATGCTCCTCTGTCTCTCCCCTTCGCCTGCCTGGCTCTGAGTGTTCTCCAGGACTCATTCAGACCATCATTCCCTGACCACCACCGCCCCTGCCCTAACGCCCCGGCTCAGTTAGTGGCTCCTCCCCGGTGCCCTAGCCCTTACCATGTGACAATGTCACTGCTTATGGCATGTCTCTCTACCGATTGGATTGTGAGTTTCTTGGTGGGAGGGGCTGGGTCTTGTTCGGCACTCCACTCCCAATGCCAGCACGGTCCCTGGTACAGAGGTGCTTACAAAGGTGTATGAGAAGAGGAGCAGGTTCTCTCAGGGTGGGAGCCTGAGAGACTTACCCCTCCACCTGGCAGGATGAGGACTGGCTAATTGGCAGGTGATGGGAGGGTGGCTCTGGTGGCCAGTGAGTGACAGGAGCTTACACCAAGCACAAGGACGGTCTAGATCATCTGACTCCTCTAGGATGCCAGTCCATGAGGGACTTCATTCTGTTCACTGCCGCGTCACCAGCACCTTGAGCAGGTGCACCACAGGTGCTCAGAGAATGTTGAATGAACTAACGCAGGTCCCCACTGAGTGGGGCTTGGTGGAGCTGAGGCTGTGGCCCTTGCCTCTGCCTCTGGTCAGGACCAGCTCAGACACTGAGGCCTGGAAGGTTGTGGTGAACAGCCATGGGAGAGAGGGACCAAATCAGATGGAGGTGTCAGCAGGACCTCTTCTTGGTCAGCTGGTATGGGGACTGTCTGGGAAGATTGAGGCCAGAGCTCAAAATAAATGCCAAGATGTGATAAAATGCAAAATCTCCAGGAAAGGGGCCCAGTGAATTCTGGCAAAGTTCTTACATCCACACGAAACCTCATTTTCTTCTTCCTCCTTCCCCTCCCCACCTGCAGAACCTCACACCCCCTCTGGGCTCCGCGCTCCCCCGAAGTCCTGCCAGCACAATGGGACCGTGTACCAACATGGAGAGATGTTCAGTGCCCATGAGCTGTTCCCGTCCCGCCTGCCCAACCAGTGTGTCCTCTGCAGCTGTACCGTAAGAACCTCCTGCCTTCCCTTCAGCCCAGGCCGGTGGTCTGGGCGTGAAAAGCAAGGTGGTGGAACTGGGAGGGAGGGAGATTGTTCTCCCTGCTCAAAGCAAAGGGAGAGCGAATGGGTTCAGGGGCAGAGGGATTTCAGGGGTTGGAAGATCCTGCCCTTCTCTGGGCTTCTGTACCCTCCTGAGCTGCCTTCCACAGCTCCGGTCACCGTGCATGGGCATTTGCCCGTTTGTTTTCTCCCCAGTTGACTCTGCTGTCCTGGAGGGGAGGGAACATACCCAATTTATTTCTTTATCCTCCACTGCTCCTGACCCAGGGCCTGGCCTACTGAGGGTGTCTTTAATGACTGTTGAATGAGTGAATGATCAGTTATCAGTCCTGGGCCACAGAGACAAGACCAGACTGTAGCCAAATGGAATTTAATCTGAAGTTGCCTCAAGCCCCGAGGCTGTGGTCAGAGTTGAGCCGAGGGACAGACAGCGCCGACTCTGCAGTGTTAACAGCGCACAGACGCTGAAGCCAAACAAGGCCTTCTCTGGGGGGCCTTC
>PVJI01012169.1:0-52817 GCA_004026765.1 Micronycteris hirsuta | reverse complement strand
GCAGCACAATTCACAATAGCCAAGTGCTGGAAACAACCTAAGTGCCCATCTACAAATGAATGGATCAAGAAACTATGGTACATTTACACAATGGAATTCTACGCAGCAGAGAGGAAGAAGGAGCTTATACCCTTTGCAACAGCGTGGATGGAACTGGAGAGCATTATGCTAAGTGAAGTAAGCCAGGCGGTGAGGGACAGATACCATATGATCTCACCGTTAACTGGATCATAAACAACAAAAACAGAAAGCAAGCAAAACATAAACAGAGACATTGAAATTAAGAACAGTCTATCAATGGCCAGGGGGGAGTGGGGAGGGGACAAAGGGGAGAAGCGTTTTCAGGAATCACTGTAGAGGACACATGGAGGGAACTAAGAGGGAGGAGGGAGGCTGGGGGGGGAGGTGGGGGCTGGGGGGAGAGGGGAGGGGAGGGAGAGGATGCAAATAACTGTGGTTGAACAACAATAAAGTAATTTAAAAAAAAAGAAAATCAGAAATAATATCTACAGATAATTAAACTATTAATGAAAAAAATGTAAGGATAGCAATAATAAATTGGAACTACCTTCAGGTAAACTATAAACACAATTTGTGACCTTCCTAAATCTGACCATACCACTAACAAAATTATAAAGTTTCATTAAAAAATTCTAGGGAAGGAGTAGGTCAGTCTGCAAACTCTCTATATAGAGCTATTATGAGATAATGGGAGAATTCTGAATACTTATTGTTTTTGGCATAAAGATGTCATATATCATTAATGTCTTCTTTTTTTAAAATTGTTGAATATTGTAAATCTTTACTCTTATGAATCCACTGAAATCGATACATGAAATAATATGCTAACATTTTGAGTTTCAGATTTCTATTAAAATGCTTTATTTCAAATGAGTGAATAAAATATTATCATTCTTTTCCTGTGTAATGATTAGAAGCCAGTACTTTACAAAGCTTATTTGTGACATCTAAAAAATTGTGAATATCTATGATAAAATAAGTTATAGAAATGAGTTAAACATGTTTTTTTTACAACAGAAATTATCAGAAAGTTTAGAATGTCACTGTATCTTGTCCATTGTAAGTGTGCTATATATGGGTATGTTTATTGTATGTAGAACTCTGTGTGTTTGTTGTATGTGAGATTTTTCAAACTTATTTGACTTAAGAATGTATTCTTCATACATACACACAATGGAATACTATGCAGCAGAAAGAAAGAAGGAACTCCTACCATTCGTGACAGTATGGATGGAACTGGAGAGTATTATGCTAAGCAAAATAAGCCAGGCAGTGAAAGACAAACACCATATGATCTCACCTACAAGTGGAACCTAATCAACAAAACAAATAAGTGAGCAAAATAGAACCAGAGACATTGAAATAAAGAACAAACAGACAGTGACCAGAGAGGAGGGAGAAGGAGGATAGCAGGGGAAAGATAGAGAAGGGTCAAGTCAAGGAACATGTATAAAGGACCCATGGACAAAATCAATGTGGGGGGGAGGATTGAATGTGGAAGGTGGGGGTAGGTGGGGCAGAGGAGAGTAATGGGGGGAAAATGGGGACAAGTATAATTGAACAACAATTGAAAAAATTTTTAAACAAGAATGTATTCTTCAGAAAGTAGCATACAGAGCTACCCTCTAAGAAGCATATTTTTAGGAAATAAGGAATTCATACCTCATATATAAGTGATGTTCCATTTTCCATTTGAAACTTGCAGGATACATTTTTGCAGGTACCACAACAATCGTAATCACTTGGGGATGGAGTATATACCTGGTGCTGTGTACGATAATAAAACATCGCATTAGCCCCATGCCAGTACCAGTACATAATTAACTACTTCTGATAGTGCTTCCCAACATAAATATATGCTCTTTCAGAACACCTGTAAGCATTTCTAAGGTTGATCTGGAGACTTCATGTAATAATTGACTTTATATAGCTATATTGGAAATGAAGTAGAAGTTTAACCTTCACATCTGCCAGACAGGATTCATCAAGCAGGTGTAATGACTTCAGGACAAGCAAGCTGTAAATAATAAGACTTCTGAAGCTCAAAGTCATACACTGAAAAGAAAAATCTGCATTATGTAGATATGTTACCCATTAATAGATTACTGAAGCACTATTCAAGTATATAAGTTTAACTTATGGGGTATTCCCCAGTTCAAATTCTATAGCTGTGACTTTAAGACTGATTAACTCTCACCAGAATGACTTGTAAAGAATACTTACAATGTCACATTCTTTTGAACAATTCACCATTGTAAAATTCAGAGTGTGAAAGCCTGTTTGGTTATCTTTTTCTTCCAGACAGTCTATTGTATGACAAAAGTCCCCTTCCAAGTACTTTATCATAGATTGGCCAGGATTCAATACTGATACTTCTTGAAATACACACACATCATCTTTTTCTAAGAAAAGTAGCCAACAAAAAGTACAATATTGAGTCTTTAATTACTCAATTAATGGAATTTTTATTTAAATCTATGTTTTCACTTTGATATACAATTTTTTCAAAACCAATAAAGATCTTTACCTTTATATATTGTTAATAACTCAGGAATTTACCTAATAATGAATGCAGCACATTTATTCCTTAACATACAGTAAGAAATCAGTCTGTAAACTCAACTACTATTGACTGGTTGAACTTCCTCCAAAAGCAATACTTTATAGTAGATTCCAGAATTGGACCTAAGAGATTGTCAAGCTACTTGCTGTTCCCTCTTCTAGAAACCTAACATGACAATTTTGGGGGATGGGTATATATGGAGGGAAAATCTAACTGATAGTAGTGAGTGTTTAATGATGGGATTCTGTAACATGTCATGCTTTTTCATTGTTATTTTGAGAATAAATTTTCAATTTTATTGTGTTGCAAAATAAATAGTCATGTATATCATACTTCATGATGAAGGCAGCTGATATAGTGTGCTACCATGTCATTAAAAGTGGCATATTAGGGTAAGCTAGAAAATGATGAAGAAATCAGTTCAGAAAATCTTTGTGCTTCACCAACCCTGAATATTATTAAGCCTTCTCTAATATAAAAATACAAATTTCAAGTTATTGGACAGAAATTATATTTTTCTATTAACCTTCTAATACTTAATATGCAGATTCCTTATTTCATAGAAAAATCAACTCTGATTTACAGTGCTAACATCAATAATAATAAAACAGGGAGCAAAAAAACTCTCACTTATAGATGTCTATTTTTTAAAGTTAAGTGTATATGAACCCTAGCATCAACTTCAAATAGTGTGAAGCTTCTGAAAAATAATATTCATTTTTCTGTCCTATTACCAAATTTATCAGAACATTTAGAAATATTACAAAAGAGGAAATTGAAAAATAATAGTATGATTTTATATTTACTATTATTTTTCAATTTCCTCTTTTGTAATACTTGAATAATAACAAAGTAATAGTATAATTTTATATTTAAAAACTGGCAAATGGCTTAAAATGTGTAACAATCTCAAAGAAAATTATTTTAAATTTATTAATGGTGAACAACAGATACCAATAATATTTGTTATTATTTAAAAGTTATAAAAAACATAGTTACCACAGAGATACTGTACACATCCACAGTCACTCTGAAAGTTAAGGTCTATTGTAGTAAATTCTCCCTATTAGAAAGATATTATCATTATTATTATTATTATATGACTTATCATATGGTTTCTTATGTTATGACAGCAAAAATATGCAATATAATACTTAATAAGTTGCCTACCACACAGTGAGACACATAGGTGTTTAGTAACTACTTGATAGTTAACAGTCTTTCATTAACCTGGTGGTCATTTAATTCATAGCACATGGAAAAAATTCATAATAAACACTGTGAGCATGATCACTTAATCACTATAAACTTTAATTTACTTATCTATTAAATGAATGAAAGTGGATATGATGACCTTTATGACATGTCCTCACTTTAAAATATTGATTCTGAGCTGCTAGCGGGCAATCAGAGATAAGAAAATGCTTGCTTATCTTGGAAACTGCCTGGTGGCAATAATCTTGATCCGTCCTTAGATGGGTCCAGAGCTCTGATGTCTGTATCTGAGCCAGGCTGCTATAGCAATGAGCAGGAGCACATCATAGTAGCGGGGTTAACGGCACAGACTCGGGAACAAGACTGCCCTTGCGCTGATCTTGCTCTGCTACTTACTAGCTGTGTGATATATGTAGGGCACAGTACATCACCAGTCGGCTCCTCAGTCCCTTCATTTCTAAAGTGGGGATAATAATGCTACCTGGCTTTTAGGATTGTTGAGAGAATTAAGTGGGTCACTATATGTAAAGAGCTTAGAGTCGGGCTGACACTCAGAAAGTCCTCGTAGCCTTTAGTTGTAAATTTTTGTCATGACCGATACTCAAACTTTGTCCTATTAGGGAGGGTATAGATTCCTCTGACACACAGGACCAGGCTTAAAGTTTCAGGAATTGCATTTTAAGAATCATCTTTTCCTAGGTACATTTAATTTTCATAAAGTCAGTGATAAAGTGAATTAGATTCTTGACATAAGAAATGATTCAAATAAATTCATAGTAATATATAAAATGCACTTTTCCCCATAAGCTAATACCTTTTCGTAGTGCTTTACATGTTTTAAAGTAGTTGTATATACATTAAATCATATGAACTTTTAAGATTTTTAATCTTTACACAATTCCAGTGAGATTGGAAATAAAATGTTAGAAATAGGGAGTTTTAAAAAATTAATTAAATTCTCTTACTTCATTAGCTACTCCAAAAGATTAGATAAGGAGGTATTGGGTTCATACTAACTCTTTTAAGTCACTTACCATTTTTTTAAATAATTAGATTCACAATGCCCAATGTGCCCTCTCAAATTTAGGGTTAAATCTGTTCTTCTTTTCTACCCTATTTCCTTGAGATCTTATCCACATATTTAGCCATACTTTTATTCTCATAAGTACCCAATTCCACAGAGGAAATATCTCCTTAATTGTTCTACCAGTACTTAATAGTACATCAAATATGATGGGGATTTTTTTCTCGAGAAAACAGTGTCACCTTAACCTGTTTCCACTTTTTGACTCTATGAACAGTGTGCTCCTATGAACATTCATGTACGCATGTTTGTGTGGATATGTTTTTTCACTTCTTATGTGTACATACCTAGGAGTGGAATTGCTGGGTAATATGACAACTCTACGCCGAACCTGTTGAGTAACTGCCAGGCTGTTTTTCAAAGCAGATATACCATTTTACAGTCCTACTGGCAGGGCATGACGGTTCCAGTTTCTCCACATTCTTGACAAAATGTATCAATGTCTATCTTTTTAGTTCGTATAAAGTGGTATATCACTGTGGTTTTGATTTGCATTTAACCAATAGCTAATGATATAAATGAAAGAATTTTTTTTCATGTGCTATTGTCCATTGCATATCTTTATTTTGGATAAATGCTTGGGTATATACATACAATGGAATATTATTTAACAATAAAAAAGAATGAAGTACTGATACATGAAACAGCACAAATGAGCCTTGAAAATATTATGCTAAGTGAAAGAAATTGCAAAAGACTACATAGTATATAATCCAACTTATATAAAATACCAGCAATAGGCAAATTTATAGAGATAAAAAGTAGATCAGTGATTTCCTGTGACTGGGGAGTTTGGAGAGAAGTGAGAAGTGACTGCTAATACGTAGAGTCTCTTTTGAGGGGAATAAAATTGTTCTAAGTGCATTGATGGTTGCACAATTATATGAATACACTAAACACCACTGAATAGTATACTTATAATAGCTGAATTGTATGGTAATGTTAATTATATTTTAATAAAGCTGTTACTAAAAAAGAAAGAAAGAATAAAAGAAAAAGAAAGACTGCAAAGCCTAACATAGATTCTTTAGGATGAAATACACATGTCGTCTATGTGAAAAACTAATGTGATGTTAACTACATGTGAATACATATATTTAGGCAATGAAACCAATACTTAGCCATCACTCAGACTCAGAATGAGTACTCAGGAACAATGGGTCAGGTCAATGCTTATGTAGACATTGAATATTAAAACCAAATTAGCATGCATGGATGGTTATGCATATTTGGGTAAAATCTAAGGATATTGAAACTACTGCTTATGTCCTGTGTGCCCAGAATGATGCTAATATATAATAGGCATTCAATAAATACTTACAAAGTTCAATTCATAAATAATATTCAGACATTGAAAACTGAGCTGGTAACCAACATCTAGAACAAATGTTGGGGCTGGGGGAAGAACACAGAGAAAGGATAAGTGGACAATGGTAAAAACTTACTAAAAGTTGGAAGGGGGAAGAAAAGAGAGGGACACACAAGAATGGGATTGGTTGGTTGGTGGATAGGCTGGGATAGGCAGTATAGACATATACACACACAAGCATAGTCAAGGTAACAGCCACGCCAAGGTTAATGAATGAATATAAAGAGTCCTACCCAAAGAAGCTTGAAAGGATACAGAACACTGGAGGTACAACATCTCATAGGAAAAAGGAATAGTTTATATTGCTGTGCTGAAAATTACTGAAATGTCTCAGGGCGCGCATTACCTCTTTCTGGCCAGTGGGGGAGCTCTGAAAGAGGATGGTTCTAGGAGAATACCAGAGCCCCTCTGAGCTGCTCTCTTGGCCATCAGAGTGTTCAAGAATCCAGTACTCTTGGACTCTTAATGTCTCAGCCTTGTAAACTTAAAGGTTTTTTAGAACTCTCTATATATCTCTGTCTTTTTGTTTCTCTTTCCTTTCTCCTTTCCTCATCCCGCCTTCTCTTCATTTTTCTCTTCCTCTCTCTCCCTCTCTTTCTCTCACACACACTCATCAAATACATTGCAAAAAGCCAGAATCTTCCATTTTGCCCTCCTGAATTCAATGTCTCCCCCCTTCTCTTCTATACAGACCTCACTACACTCAAGGCCCTCGTTCCCGAATGGCTATCCTAGTCTCGCTAATCACTGATCTTCTGCCCTCTAATGTTCTATTGCCCTTATCCTGCTGCACCATTTTTATAATCACTCCTATCTGATATAAGACCCTTTCCATCTCCTATCACATTAAATCTATACTGACCACCTCAGGGTAAGACTGCACACTTTTAAATGGCTGGCACCGTGACCAGACATAATTGGTTTCCAACAAATATTGATTGAATGAATAACAGAGAAGAATAAATGAATACATCAAATCAAAATTCCTCAGCCTTACCTTCAAAGCCCTACCCAATTCACCAATTTTTATTGTCCTTCACCCTTCACTGTCCCTCCTCAAGTCAGCTCTCATTCCAAGAAAGAGACAGGGTGTGATCCTTAAGCACACTTACCTCACTCTTTCACGCATTTATGCATGTTTGTACTGGCCCCTGTCTGGAAGAGTTCACCTCTATTTTTTAATCAGTCTTTTTAGATTATTTATTTGTTTGTTTATTAGAGAGAGAGGAAGGGGGGAGAAAGAGAGGGAGAGAGACAGCAATGTGAGAGACATTGATCTGTCGCCTCTTGTACATGCCCAGATCAGAGACTGAACCTGCGACCCATGCATGTGGGCCTGACCAGGAATCACACCAGCTACCTTTCACTTTGCAGGATGATGCCCGAACAACTGAGCCACTCCAGTCAGGGTAGTTCACTTCTTTTTAGTTATTGTTCCTAACCTGATTATCACTTTTTTCCAAACTTTTCTTTCATGGTCATCTTCCCTAAAAAGTTCTCCATGACAATTTACACCTTGTGGTTAACATTCTGAGTACTATGGGGGTGGTTTGTAAGAGCAAATCACTAATACTTTTTGAACACTGTTATGCATCAGGTACTATCTAACTATTTAATTTACATGTATGTCACTCACAGGACATAAGTATTGTTATTATTTTCACATTATAGTTAGGAGAGTGAGTCACAGCTAGAGATAGGCAAGGCCACTAATAGAAACAAGGTAGCCACACTTGCTTTTGTTTTTGCCAACTTACATCTTGGCTATACTTTGTAGAGGAAATTAAAGAATTGAGATAGAATAGAAAGAATAAGGGAATACACACAAACACACACATGTACAAAACAACCCCTGGTTTGAGTCCTGAAGACCTCAGTCAATCACTTATTCTCTCTAGACCTGAATTTCCCTACTTAAAAAATGAGCAAAAAATACCTACATTGTGATGATTCATTGAAATAATATACTATGCTATATAAATTATTAAGAACCTGATAAAAATACAATAAAATAATTCTACTTTATAGATGTATATATACTGCACGCAAAATATCAAATGAGAGAATATTTGTGGAAGTTATTTGTACATTCTATGCAAATAACATGATAACTCATCATTACAGTAAGTGTTAGATTAATGCTTTTATAAAACACAATTTATTTCACATACAAAAAGCTGTACATAACTAACATACAAATTGATTAATTTGGACATAAATATACATCCATAAAACTATTATCACAATCTATGCCAACATTGAGATAGTATTTTTTAAATGTTTTGTTTCATTTTAAGACCAATGAACTAAAGTAGATACAAGATTAGTAGATTCAGTCACCAGTGAAAAAAATAAGGTATTGTACTTTCCTGTCTGAAGTAGAATGTAAAAAAAACATTGACAGCTCCTTAACATCAGGGCATATTATTTTAATCTACTTCAATGTAATTTAGGGAGTATAATTCCATTAACTTCAAGTATCAGAACTAAGAGAGGTAAAGGAAAAGAAACTGATTTAAATTATATGACAAGTCAATCAAAAT
This sequence comes from Micronycteris hirsuta, assembly GCA_004026765.1. Taxonomy (NCBI): domain Eukaryota; kingdom Metazoa; phylum Chordata; class Mammalia; order Chiroptera; family Phyllostomidae; genus Micronycteris; species Micronycteris hirsuta. The sequence continues at coordinate 44,022 of PVJI01012169.1, read as the reverse complement.
ATGTTCTTACCACTTCACAAGTTGGCACAACAAGCTTTTCACAGCTACATTCTAAAAGGCAAAAATCAACATTTATATGGATCAGAATACATTAATGTATTGTAATAAAACTCTGAAATATGAAAATTAATTACCGCAGTGCCATATTGGGCAGCATTGACCAGACACACTTTCTTTCACAAGTGTCTCATCTTCCGCACAGCTGAGTAGTGGTGTGGGACAAAGATTTGGTTCACAGACTGAATAGAAAAATTACATGGGAACAGATTAACTTCACGCAGTCACTAGTTTCACTATCTACCATTTCGTTTACAGTCATTGCTGATGGAGTGCGTAACCCTATCTCCCCAGCGCTGCCTCTCCCGCCACCCCATTGCCATGTGTTGGTGAGGACAAATGAATGATTCATGACACATACCACAACAGCGTAGAACTAGGACTGCTCATCAGATAGAGAGCCCTCAGGTGGCAGGAGCGCAAGAAGAGAAAGGAAGTGGAGAGGCTACGGAGTCAGCTAGATTGCTAGAGATTCTAGGATGATGACCCAAGTCATACTTATCTATTTTTAGTAGGTAATGATATTATCAAAGAAGAGTTCTTAGGTATGTGAAAACATAACATATTTAACGTGTATTTTATATGCTAGAATTCAACTATGGTCTGACATGACTGTATAACTAAGATGCACTGAGCTTCGTAACATTGGACACACGTAAATATTTTAAAGTAGTTAAAATATACTTACCACAGTAATACCGAGGACAACAGACGTCTGTGGTATTAAGATCCACAGTGAGAAATTCCCCATCAGTACATCGTGGAATAGGTTCAGTGCAAGACTCACAAACTAAAGGTAAAACAAAAAGCCAGAAGTTGCAGATGAAAAACTAATGTAGTTATTACTTCAGATTACTATATGTATATAAAATACATTATGATTAATAAAATAGATAACAAAAATATGGCTTTAAAAGATCTTATTTGGTCCTAAAAACACTAATACTGCTTGAGTACATTGCTTTATGCTTTCCAAGCAGTGACATAGAATACCATTTTACCAGAAATATAGGGCATTAAGACGTTTGAAATAACTTGTTCTACTAGGATCAAAATATTATTGATTGATGGAATGAAGTTTTCTTAATTCACTACTCTTGTAGTGAATGAATTCACTATTCATTACTCCAATTTAAGAATAAACAATATAGTAGATACTAACTAATAATTGTAATTAAAATGCTGGACTTTCTTTTCTATTGTTCTTATTCATTTGAATTCTTATAACAGTGGAATACTGTTTTCTATCAGTCCCATGAAATTTATATCAAATAAGAGATTTTTCCCTACATCCTCCCTCTTCTTCCAAGAAATTGTCTCACACAACACTCACCACAGATAGGACCAAAACAGCAAGGCCCGTCCTGCTGAACGTTAATCATGAATTGGTCTTCTCTGCATTCTGGTATTGAAATACTGGGACATTTGAGTGGGTCACACTCTGCAGAAACACAAAAATATTTGAAAAACTGTATAGTGTGAGATAATAAAATAAAATAGTACGGTTTAGTTATCTTTGAATCTACATATTTATATATAATATCCTATTTCCTATATGTCCACAAGTTTAAGATCTTTAAAATGACTCAATTACTACATACATACAGATAACATATAAATTTAAATACATGTATGTAATGTGTGTAGATATGTATATGTATTTGCAGGTAAAAATATCTTTAGGAAGACAATGCCGCAATCTTTGATAATAGATCATTTCTTTGTAGACACAAAGAACGAGAATCGAATCCACTATTCTAAATGAACAATGACTCTCACTCTTATTCCTCTTTAATCACTCACTGCATTGGTACTGTGGGCAACAAGAAAGAGGGCTGTGGCCAACCATCAGCTTCTCACTGTCAGTGCATGTCGGAATGGTAGTGTCACACAAGGTCATGTCACATCCTACAGATAAGAAACAGAGGGATTAAAATAGTAGTGAACATAACTAAAATCTTATGTTTCTAACTCCAAGCAGGGATATAATTCTCACCATGAATGATTTTACACTGCAATTAAACCCATTCTGTTCACAAAATGGGTCATATGTGAAAAGGCAGCGCATTTAAGCTTTATTTGTTATCACCTTTCACCCTCGCTTGTCCTAAGTCAAAGATTCCCAGATCCATTTTATGATCATATATTGCTGAATGTTATTAATTGCTAATAGCCAGAATTTTTCATGTGTATTTGTAAAATCAACAAAACCATAAAGAGGCAAAACTTGCTTTGAGAAAGTACAAATGAAATTTATGGAAATCCTTCCATTGTTACCTCAAACTTACATTTTGTAATAGCAAGCATCACACACACACACATTTTTTCACAAAGATTATAAACACACCTATTATGTGGCATTTACTGACTATAAAGCTTTGGCCTGAGTACGTACCACAAACTTCCTTTGAACAGCAGGACTGCTTATCAATGTAGCCCACGATGACTTCAGCCTCTCGTTCGCAAACTGGGGAGGGCTCTTCCTCACACTCAGGCTCTATAGGAATAATGCTTCCATTCTCCAAACATTGGTAGAGGGCGCATTCATCAATGCCCCCATTCCAAATCTCCCCAGCCGTGCGGGGCTGGTCTTCACTGTCAGTACATGCTTAAAAAGATTGACAACGTCACATCGCTCACAACCTGGACACTAAAAATCAATCAAGCTGTTATATTTTTACTCCACACTGTGACTTGGCCCAGTGGCACAGATACCATGTCACATACCTATCCTTTCTCAGATTTGTCTTTTCATTCAGCAGATACTAGCTTATATTTTTCTTTAATGAAATTTCTGATGTGGTCCACAGAAAATATATTTCCCTCTACAACTGTAAATTTGCATACCATCTTTTATTAATAACATAATTGGTTAATTATTTTTTCATTTTAAGTCTTGTTAACACAATTTACTTCACTTGAACAAACTCAGTAACATGAATTTAAATGTTTTAAAGTATTAATTGTTAAAAATGAGTGGTGGTAGAAAACAAGGTAATCCCTGCCTCACTTAACACTTTTGTCTTGCAAAAATTCAAACTATTTCAGCTTTAAATTGTAAATGTGGAAAGCAGGCAACAAAACAAAATATTACTTAGTGACTCTATTAGTTTTATTATTAAAGTTTTCTTAACGATAAATATGGTTCTCTAGCAGTTTTTTTAAGCAATAGTAAAGATTAAAGTAGTGACCAAGCAGCCTCCAATGCACTTATTTTATAGCATCCTATTTACCAGCAAAATAAGCTCACAGGATCCTAAAAACAAACATAAGCATGCCTGTATATTCTCAAATTTCTTCAAGGGCACACGCAAACTTGTGTCTGAAACCACATATGCATTTCATTTCTACTTGTTTTTTTTCCTTAATTATTAGCTAAATCTCTTTTCTTTTGATTGTGACGATGAGATTTGTGACTGACAGAGTATCGTTCTAAAATTTTCTCTATTTTGCCATCTTTTCATCTGAAACCACCGTGGAAATAATGTCAAAATAAAATTGTTTGGAAATAAAAGTAGAGATATTAAATCTTTTCTCTCAGATAACAGTATTATCTGATATTTTTTTAGTGCTATTTTTCTCTAGACATTTTTGTGAAACGCTTTGTACTTTGTGCATTCCCACACTAAGCTCATGGTTATTTTCCCCACTCCACAGATGCATTACTCAGGCTTATAGAGGTGAAGCTGAATCGCAAATACATGAAATAATTGGGATCTGAATTTAGTTCACATACTACACTCCTTGTTCTTAATTTACTATGCGCTTGCCCAGTTATGAAAGGCATACTTAGAGATTGAAACACATCACTACCAAAGCTCCTATGTGGATAACTTCAATTGAAATCCTATTAAAATCAAACTACATTCTTTAAATTATACTTCAGTTTCTGCTATTACAATCTCCCCACTCTCCCCCCTTTTGCCCACCTCCCACCAGCTCCATTCTCAGGTCATCTCCACATCATTGTGTGTGTCCAGGGGTTATGCATATATGTTCCTCAGCTAATCTCTCCACCTTCTTTCATCCAGCCCTCTCCCCTCCCCTCCCAAAGCTGTCAGTCTGTTCCATGTATCCACACTTCTGTTTCTATTTCATTTATTACTTTATTTTGTTCTTTAGATTCCAGATATAAGTGAGGTCATATGATATTTGTCTTTCACTAACTGGTTTATTAAATAAACAAACTCATTTCCTTTCCAATACCTAGGTTGTTTTTGATCAGTCTTTCTCAGCATATTTCTCCAAGTTCTAACAACGTTTTATTTGTTTGCTGCTTACCACATTCTTTCTCTGGAATGCACTGAGTTGAATGTGGCCTGTGAAGAATGGTCCCATTTTCACACACACAGTCTTCTCTTAAATTCAAACACGAGGAGTGTCCATAGAACCATCTGTTCAGACATGTTCTTGCTTCACAGGGTCGCACGCAGGGTTGATATTCCTTACCCTCTGGGCAACTCAGCTCTGTGAGTAATAGAAGACAGAATTTGTTAATGATGAAAGTAACTGATCTGAATTCTAATAGGAGGAAGAAATGTCAGATTTCTTTCTGAAGATGACTCTTCATATTTCAGTCTCTTCAAAGTCTGTTTTTTTCATTTATTATATAATCAGAATTTTTTTTTAAATCACTGGGTATTTTTCAGTATCTTCCAGTTATCCAGGTAGTATTGTGTCAGGATAGGAAAAGTTCATCTGATTTCTATCAAAATAATATTACCAACAGGCAGCCCCAATCTGGTTGGCATAAGTATAGAGTCAATGACTAGGAAGTTTCTGCTCTGTGCAGTGAGAGGGTATACAATAGTCTACTCAGAATAAGCAGCAATACACTTCAAATATGTAACTCAACCGAGTCATAAAAACAGAAAATGCTGCATGTTTATTTAGGTTGAATCCTTCACTGTCAAAAGAAACTATTATCGTTGAGCAGTTTCTAAATGATGTTTTTGAAAATTCTTGTTTATTTTCAGTGATCTTAAAAAAAAAAAACACTGTTAAAAAGTGAACACAGAGCTGGTGGAGGTGCAAACTGGTAAAATCTCAGTGGAGAACAGTTTGACAGTATCTTGGAAAACTGGTGAGGTCATACATTCCCTGTGAATCGAGCAGTCCCAGCTTGTATAGTGATGACATCTGGGAGGGCAGGGGACGAAGGGCACATCAGGAGCTCCTCATTTCTGAAGTAGAGTCATGGAACTGGGATTTGTGACTTATTAACCTTTCTCAGCATTTTAATCTTTTTTCTTGGGAAAATTAATACTTTTATGTTGGAGCATTTGAGTAACACTCATTCTGAAAGTCTTTTGCCATTTCACCTACTTAATTACTATTTCCTAAATTAAATTAACAATATTTTCTCGGAAATGTGTTCAGGATTGGTGAAATGTTTAACAAAATTTTTCATGAAAAGCATTACAACTTGATGAGAGAGCATGAACCCTACAGATAAAAATGAGCAAAGAAGGCATACAAAGGAAAAAGGAAACATGAACATGTAATTGGGGAAATGCTGAATCTAATAAATATTGAATCTAGATATGAAAGATTGACTTCTCAGAAATGGATATTATGTCAGGAAAGCAGGAAAAGGGGGCAAAAGTCTCCATCCTCTCCACAGAATAAATGAGTAAGAGCAAGGTGGGAGAAGTGAGGTGGGTTAAATGGGAATCCACAAAACGCGCTATAGGGCACAGAATCAAAATCCCTTCTCAATCCCCTGTGATTGCTTTAACTTTTCAGTCTGCTTTTCTCACTAATATTATGTGAACTGGGTTATCTTTTGTAAAAATGGAGGACTACTTTAAATTTAGATTAGGATAAAAACAGAAGCCACCTGTGTGGGATAGCTTATATCTAACTTCTAGGTTAGATCTATGGGCATTTATTTCTACAGAATTATTTTGTGATAGAAGATGAAAAGAAAAAGAAAGAAGTGAATGCAAATAAATGGAATGCTATTTGGCTGTTTGGAACTATTATTTGGTGTCGACTACATACTTACCACAGTAATCAGGTGTTCTCCACTGAATACAGATGTCAAAATTGTTGCACAGAGCCACATATGCAGAAGGTGCGTCACATTCGTGGTTCCAAGAATTGGTATAATTGATCCACATCTTTTCACAAAAGCTCTGTGGTGAAACCTAGAAATATATTGTGCCTTGGGATAAACTGTACTGTTTTATTTCTCTAAAGGCCTCAAGCTAGCCTAAAACTCTTTGGATCAAAAGGTAGCAAGTTAACATTCATTACGGTTCCTTTTGACCTTCAATTTTCAAAACTTCATGGTATTAGATGTCATCCCCGAATTTATAATATTTTAAAACACACTTTGCACAAAATAAATATTTTCTGCACTGATATAAATAAATCTATCTTATAAAGATGAAAAAGAATCCCACTTTTGGATATTTATCCAAACAAATATAAAACACTAATTCAAAAATGTGTATGAACCCTGATGTTCAGTGCAGCATCATTTACAACAGCCAGGATATGGGGGCAGCCTAAGTGCCCATCAATAGACAAACAAATAAAGAGGAGTGGTAAATATAGACAATGGAATGTTACTCAGACATGAAAACAAATGGAATGTTACCATTTGCAAAAACATGGATGGACCTAGTGAATTTGGACCTAGTGAATGAAATGGACCTATTTCATTATGCTAAATGAAATAAGTCAGACATAGAAAAACAAATATTATATGCTTTTTCTTCTGTGTGGTATCTAAAATATATAATAAACAAACAAACAAAACAGAAAAACCCCATAGATAAAAAGAACAAATTGATGGTCACCAGATGAGAGGGGTGCAGGGCGACGGATGAAAAAGGTGCAAGGGATTAAGAAGTACAAATTGGCAGTTAGAAAATAGTTGTGGGAATGTAAAGTACAGCATAAGGATTACAGTCAATAATATTGCAATAACTACCTATGGTGTCAGATTTATTGGGGTGAACACTTCTTAAGGTAAATGAATGTCTAATCCCTATGTCACACACCCCAGACTAGTATAACATTGCACATCAACTATAATTGAAAAGGACTCCGGGACATGGACAGCAGTGTGGTGATTGATGGGGGGAGGGAGGTATAAGGGGACTAAATGGTAATGGAAAAAAATACTATAAAAATTAAATAAAAAAAGATGGAAAAGAAACAGTATGTGGATCTGGCAAAGGTCCATTTCTGATATTGCAGTTTGGGGTACCTTTGTCTTTTCGAAATAATGAATAAAACTTTGATTTATTATAGATGAAATTGGAAGCTCCTGAAGTTTTCTGTAATGATACACGTAATGATAATGTAATGGCATTTCTTATTAAATTAGGTTATAAATACATCTCAAAAATATATATTAATATTATACATTGCTCAAATAATTTATTTTATTTGACATACCTCAATTTAATTAGGGATCTATTTTTTCCCCTACAGATTGTTTCATTTTGATCTACAGATGCCTGAAATGTAAATAATTTAACTTGTAACAACCTTTATTCCAATTTTCCTCTAGACTCATCCATTCAGCAAACATACTAAGCATCTACATTCAGGCTGATTGTTCTATAATGTAGCTGTAATTCCAGTTTGGACCTGGGAGGAGGTGTGTAACTTCCACCTACTCTGCTGCCATCTTCTCCCCACCCCACCCCCAAGCACATACATTCAGATGCTAAGTTCTGACATAGGTCAACGTATAAGATAAAATGCTTAAAATTTTTCATATTCCATCATTTCTTCTTCAAGGTCCATATCTGTAAAAATCAAGATTCAGCTTCCTTTTTAATCTCCTTTGTGGACTCGCCTCAGTTTCCAACCCCTTTGCACAGAATATATGCCGTGGTCATCGAGGTCTTCCTAACTGTCAAACCCCAAGAACACTGGTATTTTAAACTTTCCCCAAGCTCTCAGAGGCTCATGAAGTGATGAACGTGACCCCCTGTTTCGCCTTTGAGGGCACGGTACTCTATTGCCTGTGCATCTGGTCACTGATTTCTCTTCTGCCTCCCATTCTGAATGTTTCTCCAGACCCCATCTTCACTAAAAACGCTCTCCTTGGTCTCACCCATTTTCAGTTTCTAACACCATCTTGGGCATTTAAAGCTTTGCATTGGTTTCTTCATACATTAAATTGAGTTAATAATAAGCCTACTACTGCTTGATATTGCTGTGAGTTAATATATGGAAAGTGCATAGAACAGACTCTGGCACATCCTACATTAATTATTATTTTTAAAAACTTATGTACTAATAACTCCCCCAAACCTGATCTCCGGCTTCAACTTATCTCCTCTTAGCTCCGGAATTATGTTTCTAAGTTTTTTCTGTACTTAACTTACTCAAAATAAAAACGTATATCCTTTCTCCACTTAACATACAAAAAGCTACAGGAAGGATTCTCCTGTATTCTCCCTTCCTCCATTCATTTATACATACTTCCATAATTTATTGAGCACCTCACCACATATCAAGCACTTATACTATGCATGTGAATAAAACAGATCTCTTCTCTACCTTGTGGACCTCAATTTAAGAAAGTCTTTTAGTGAGTCAAGAGGAATCACAATGCTAAAATAGATTGAAGGGGGATAGTATTCCAGATGGAGACACGGTAAGCATGAAAGCCTATTGGCAGGAAGAAACCTTGGAATATTCCAGGCTGAAAGGAGAAAACCTGACGTTTAATAGGCAAGAACAGTGTAGCAATGAAGAAGCTGGTGGAGGACAGGCCAGAGCATAGAGGATCTAGTAAGTATTGATAAATGTTTGGAATATACTCTAGGTGTAACTGAAAGACATTGATGGGATTTAGGTAGAGAAATGATATGATCCTGTTTCCAGTTTTCAAAGATCATCTGCCTGCCAAATATTTGGTAATTTGTAAAAAAGGATGATTAGAAGTAGGGAAATCAAATTATGAGCATTCCTTTCTTTTGCCATCAAATTCTCTGGGATGACCCTAAGGGAAAAGCTGAGGTTACAGCACACTAAATGGTATCCTGTGTTGTCTCACTATGATCTGAATTGTAAGCAGAAGTTGCCAGATTTAACCAACTTTCCACATTCCCAGTTAAAAATGCAATTCTCAAAAATCGTTCTGCTTTTAAAAGACATTAAAATGACACTGAGATGAGTTTAAAAGTATTTGTTATATTTTTTGAGTGTGTGTACTGGTAAATGCAAAGATTTAAAACTTATTTGCAACCAAATCTCTAAGTAAAGCTGAAGCTCCAGAAATATGACATTTTTGTCCCTTCGCCTTCGTCTTCAGGGACCAGCAGAGGGCAGGCTAAGAACTGTGACGTCTGTACTTCCAACGTCTCGCAGGGCAAGGGCTCCACAGTGAGCTCCTTCCTGCTTTCGTAATTCCCTCACTCTTCTTCCCAGGCACTTCCCACCCACATGCCTTGCACTAAACTTCCAATGTTCCCTAACACGGGCTTTTACACCAAGCTTGCCCTTCCACACATTATTTTTTCCTACTTAGGTCTCCTTTCCTCTCTTCTCTCTCCTGGAAAACGCATTCTTCTAAATAATTCAAATGTCTTCAACTCTGGGAAGTTTTCTTCAAACCTGAGCTTCTATGTGTGTCTTTCAATGTACCTACTCCCAGGCTTTCCGTCCCACTAGATACCTTGAGGGTAAGTAGAAGGTCTTACTCATCTTTGGATCGCCAGAGTCCAACACAATCCCTAGTAGGTGCTAGATACTCACTAACTTTTCATTAACTGATTCATGCCATGCTGTGTTTGTCTGTACTTTGTTTCTAATAATGGATTTTTTAATATGCAGATTATTTAAAATATCTACTAGTCTCCTAAAGTCAGAAAGTTAGAGACTAATAAGAACAATTAAATTGAATATGTGACACGTTCTATTATGAGTATACACCCAAGAGACCACGATCATAGGGAATTGATTAAACTGTCATTGTCTTGGTTTCTACACTGGGTTAAGAAATGACATTGATCTCTTTCTCCTAGAGGCATTTATTTCATAGGATTGACTTTCATTTTTCTGGAAAGCTGTAGATATAGTTCTAGGGAGAAACATAGGGAGAAAACAGATAATAATGCTTCCTGTTTCTGTAAATCTATAAACAGCAAATGATTCTGAGTTCCAAAGCATACTGACAGAAGGTCTGGGGATAAACTAGTCTTAGTAGGAAAACATCATGGCTAGAACAAGAATTCACTGGCTTTACTCTCAAAATGTCTAACACGACAGTTCTTAATTACGGTCATTTTCAACTTACTTTATTATGGCATGGGATGAAAGCTTTTCTGTTTAATAACTCAATGCATTGACTGCAGTCATACTCAGTACAGTTTCTAACAGGTCTTCTCGTTGTTACTTTAAACAATTTCTCAATTTCCCAGCTCTCAATAAATAATTCTATGTCTTCCATATTTGTAATAATTGTGCCATTTTGCATTTTTAGATCATCCTCTGGATCGTCATTGCAAATTCCTAGAAAAATATTTGACATTTAGAAGGAATTTTTCTTTACTGAAACCAAATGTAGGCAGCAGAATTAAATCATCTTAATAATAATTGATTAAGGTTAATGATCCTAGAAGTCAAGATATATGAATCATAGGAAGTAAAGAAAGAGGAAACTGATTTTATCCTTATACTTTTCCAGTAGTAGCACTATGTCCTAATTTAAGAACAAGTTCTTTAAATCTGTCAAATATTCCCCAAAATAGAGGGCATTTGGTGATTGACTGCTAGCCATTCACTCCCCCAAGGAAACCCTGCCTGAAAACATTAAATTATTTCTTTCAGAAATCATCCCTACCCCATCGCCTAGTACATGACACCACTTCAGGGGAGGGAACTGATTGGCATAAAGGTAATCCTCACACCTTTTATTAAAAATCGTTACAAGTATTCCAGGCATAAACCAGTCAGCTTGTGGCAGTCACTAGGCACATAGATTTGTTCAGCAGTCATTGCCAAGCTCAGAATTTGACCTAGGAATCTAGGACACAGACAATCTCCCTTCCTGGGGATGAGAGGGACTGTTGATGGCCATTGTGCTTTGACCTGCCCCAGCCTAACTGCCTTGAGGAAGGCCAGACCGAGGATAGAGCTTACTCTTCACCGAGTGGAGTGCAAAGCCGAGGGGAGCACAGAGAAATGGATCTGGAACCCTGATCATAACTTACATGAATCTCGTCCTGCCTTAAGACATAATTTTTCTTAATTCCCAAGGCTCATAGCTATAAAAGAATTGAGTTAAACATTTTTTTCAGAATTAATTCTTATATCATTATCAGCAAAGGTTGCTGCTGCCTCAGCTAGCCCAGCCCTTTGTGAACACGCAGAGGACTGGGTGCAGCGCAGACACACGCACCAGTCAAGACAAAACTCCAGTGAACTACACTCTAAAGCAGCGACTATTTTTATAATTTTCAGTCTCTGAGTTATTACTCAATAGCTATTGAGTTGTTTATAATCAATACTATATACTCACTACTATACAATAATCACTACTATATTTCCACAATAAAATATTTTAATCATCATAAAAGTTTGTGCTACACGTAACATACTCTAATTGGGCATGTAACACACTATTTTGTATGATTGATTTGTGAGGGCAAGGACTTAGTCTATTTATTTCAAGTTGTCAACACCAAGCAAAAATAGTGTCAGACACTCGGAAGGCAATCCATTAACTTTTATTCAATTACTATTTAGTGACGTTAAAATGGATGTATTCATACTAACATTTTTTCACTGTGTGCACTGAGCAATATGTTAAGTGCTTTTACAATGACTTTCACAGACAATTCTAGCAATAATCTTGAAGATGTATATTATTATTCTAATTTTATTTTTTTTAACCTCACCCAGGACATATTTTCATTGCTATTAGAGAGAGAGATAGGGAGAGGAGAAGGGAGAGAGAGAAACATTGATGTGAGAGAGACATATCATTTGGTTGCCTTCCATATGTGCCCCAACTGGGGATAGAACCCGCAACCTAGATATGTGTCCTGACCAGGAATTGAACCTGCAACCTTTTAGTTATGGGACAATGTTCCAACCAACTGAGCCATACAGGCCAAGGCACTGTTCCCATTTTAAAGATGAGGAAACTTATGTTGAGCACAGAGCTACAAATGGATACCACTTCTTAACTTTCCAGGAGACACTGGAGCCAATATTATTCTTTTTATTTTGTTATGTACAAAGATATATTTCTAATTTGTTTTATTTGGTTTGAAACTCTTTGTATTTCTGTAAAATACAGGATAGAACAAAATCAGGTTTATAATTTTGAGTACACAAAACAGTTTATTCTTTAACTTTTATATTATTTTCCATGTGAACATTTATAAACCTACTTCCCCCACCCCACTCTGCATTGTGATAGTAAATTCAGGTGTAAAGGTACATCTGGGCTTTACACTTTAAAATAAAACTTGAATAACTTGTCAGAACATTGTATTCCCTGTATATATAACTTCCAAGATGGCTTTAAAACCTGTTTTCCTTGATTTCAAACTAAAAAATAAAATAAGGAAGAAACAAAGTTATTTAAGCCTTTATGCTCATTTTCTAAGTCTCATTTTCATCACTTACAAATTAATCTAGTGCCTATTCATAGGGCTATAGTTAGAATTAAATGAGTTAAAGTATGTAAAATAATGCCCGACACTTCATTAATTCTTAATAAAGACGGGGTAGTAGGAATATAAACAGTATTGCAGTAATAGTGGTAAGCATATGGCTCCATAAAATACCCACATTGAACAGTTATTTCTTGCCTCTTAGCCCATTCTTGAAAATCATTACTTCCCTCAATACTCACATGAGGCTCTGAAAGTTAACATCATGTTTCAAATTAAAAAAGGGTGGCAATAGGAGTCACAGCCGTAATGTGAACAGGAAAGAAAAGTTAGAAGAAATGGGGATTTGAAGAGCAATGCTCACCACAAAGTCCTTCTGTGTAAGACGACAGGTTAAACTGAGGGCCGAAATGAATGTCTAAGATTCCTGTGAGATGAGCCCACTTTATGATTAGTCCCGACGGGGTAGTGATCACGTACATAGTACCAGAGTCCTCTATCAGCAGCTCTTGATTTGAAAAAGGCAAAGGCACAACAATAGAATCCACTTCTACCTGAAATTGCAAAATGCATTTCCATCTGTTAGAAAAATGGTTTATGTGTACACTTATTAAAACTAGGAGAATTCAGATTATCTCAGTTCTTCTGATTTAACAAAAACTATATTTTAAGTTTTTAAAAATGTATTTCTCTGGTGCTGCCACAGCTTCTCATAACATCTAAGGTCTTTTATTGTGCTTTTGCTGCATCTTGCTATAGATTCAGTATATTTTTTAACCCTATTGCCCTTTATTTTCTTCAAAACTTAACTTTTTTCTGTTATGTAAACTTTTCTGTCTGTTTCCCTTGAGATATGTTGATTACACTATTACATACTAACATGAATGTAAGGTAATAAGTTACTTTCAGGATGTTTTCTTTAATCCAATTCTTTCTTTGGCCTTCTAATGTAGTACTTAACTATAATGTTTATAACCATCATCTGTCAGGGTTAGTGAAGATTAGAATTCCCACCGATTCTACTTCCTAGGTTTGGATAGGATTGCAGACTCTGTATTTTTAGCACGTACTCTTGGTAATGCAAATGTAAGCAGTCCAAGGATTACATTTTGAAAAACAGTGCTTTAAAAAAAAAAGATTTTATTTATTTATTTATTTATTTTTGAAAAGGGGAAGGGAGGGAGAAAGAAGGAGAGAGTCATCAATGTCTGGCTGCCTTTCATGCACCCCTTACTGGGGACCTGGCTCGCAACCCAGGCATTTGCCCTGAATGGGAATGGAACCAGTGGCCCTTGATTTTGCAGGTCAGCACTCAATCCACTGAGCCGCACCAGCCAAGGCCTGAAAAACAGCACTTTAAATAATGGCAATAACATGGAACCATGAGCTGTTAACCAGCAGTAAATTTGTAGAAGTTATATATGACCAACCATTCAATTTCTCATCTTTATATCTTTCTCATATGCCACCCTTGATCTTAAAACATCTTTCTGCTTCCCTGTTAATTTCTACTCTTTCCTTAACATTTACTTGAGATGTCACCTCTTCCAAAAATATTTATCTGACTCTCCCATAAACTGCACTAAATGACCTTCCTTTTTATTTCCACAATGTCTCAGTCATAATTCTGTCACTATACCTCCTACTGCTTTCTAAATGGCAGATAGTTGCACTCACACTTCCCACACACAACTACAAGTAACTTCAGATCAGAGCCTGTGTTGTTTTTGTCATGAAAACTCTCACTAAATGATATTTTAAATTAATTCATTTTAACCGAATGCATAATCAATGATGCATTCAGCTGAGGCCAAAACACACCCATCTGTCCGAGTGCTTACAACTACACCACTGACCCAGTTTGTGTTTACTTCCAGTCCGCTTCCCGTGATTCTATCGACCTCATCAATATCAAAGTTGTAGTCGAATGCTATCATTTAAAGAGTACCTCTTTCATATTTCTTAAGTTTTACTTACAATTAAACTTTCTAATACCATATTTTAGGATTATTTTAATACTGTTCCTATCTAGAATCTATGGTCCTCTGCTCACAGAATTATTTCCAGAAAGCCTATGATATCCCAGCCATTTTGAACAAAATCTTTACACATTATTTTCCTATATTTTTGATCTGAGTGAGACATCCAGCTTATAACTGACTCCTATCTGGTAAATAGATATAATTCCTTGCTCTTCTTTAGTATATAACAATAAAGTTAATTATTCCTTTTTTTTTCTTATTTTAGCTACCACTTTTTTACCAAAAAATAGATGACATCAACATTTCAAAACTACTTCCATCTATTCTCTTGGTGGTCTTCACTCTGGTACTCACAAGTACTACTCTTTCCAACCGTGTGGTCCTTTTTCTTCACATCATTGCCATTTTGTTTAATTTGAAATGCGAACGTTAACTCTGACACCACGAAGATTGGCCACTCACCTTATCCAAGAAGGCTTTGGCATATTTAATGTGGCCATGATGGTTACCTCACCAGAGGAGAAATACATGCAACAGTTGGCACATTATGGAAGGAGAAATATAATATTAAGAAACACTTTTAGACTGCCCATGAAAAGAATGATTATACATAATAGCAATAACATTCCACTGATATGATTAATTTTCTCTCTTAATTTCATCTATTGAAGTGTTATTTTTAATCTTTGTATTCTTACCTTTCTTGCTGCCCGATGGACAAGTATCATATGTATAGATGTTGTCAAATTTAACTTGTTAAAACAAAGTCCAGAGATTCTTTCAGAGGAAGCCTTTATTTGAAAAAAAATTAAAACTTTGTAGAGTTAAATACAATTTTAGCAATAAACAAAAGGAATGTACTAAACATTTTACAAATACTCACTAGCTTTTTTAATGAGTTTTCATTCTGGAAAAAAAAAGAGAAACCACTTTTGAAAAAAAAGTATTAGCTGACTTTTAAAAACGTTATTTGGATTACTATCATATGCCTCTAAATACAGTCACATGAAACACTTTTTGTTTTAAGGAACAGAAGATAAATCTCAGTGAGTTCTTAAGCACCTTCTTACTCTGAGAATACCTAATATAGCACTGTTCTGCAGCTACAGATTTATGAAGAAAGGACAAAAGAATGGACTATGAGTTACCTGATTCATGGAACATTTTTCAATATGAGCAACTATAATTTCCTCAGGAATTCTCACTAAGATATAAGAAGCCATACTATATAGCGCGGCATTGTTTCCATCAAATGTGATAATGCTTAGTTCTGACAACATGGAACACCGACCTAAAAAAAGTGTTGGAGAGTGGATTGAGTTTCTTAAATAATTATGTATATTTTATAGTAATAATTACTCCTTTAGAATATCTTTTAAACTAGTCTAATTGTGTTTGACTAAAGCAAATCTGAAAGTTACATATTGGGAACCAAAATCATAAATCAAATGAAGAATGCTCAACAATAACTTTGGCTTGATGAGGTGATCGGTTCAAAAAACTAACAATGTACCCCGACTAAAAACTGATTGCATTTTAGAAATGGAAACCTACAGGGACATTCCCACTCCGGGCAGCAGATGTCCGTGTTCACTTGAACAGGCCTTCCCCGGAAACCGCAGTCAGGCATTTCCAAGTCCTTTGGGCAACTAAGAGACCAGTTATACAACGTCCATTCCATATTAATGCATATATATTGGCTACAGTTGTAAACAGGATCAAATTGTTGAGGCTGGCGATAAAGAAAGAAGAAGAAGAAAATTGGTAAGTTTTTCCCATTTTCAAGTAATGTTTTCAATAAACTTAAAAAATGTTTTATTCCTCTCCCTTAGACAACCCTCAGCTTACTTTCCATATCTATGGGTCTGCTTCTGTTTTGCTTTCTTTCGTTTACACACTTGCTTTTCTTAAGATTCCACACATAAGTAGAGTCATATGCTGTTTGTCTTTCTCTGACTTATGTCACTGAGCATAATACCCTCCAGGTTCATCCCTGTTGTCACAAATGGCGAGATTTCACTCTTTTTTTATTGCTGAGTGGCATTCCATTGCATATATTTTTTAAAATTTCCCATTCACACTGCCTAAACTATATATTTTCTAAATATAATGGCCATTGAAAGATAAACAATTAAAATTTTACTACAACTTTTTGGTGATGTAACCTTTCTAAACTACTCAGTATGTACTTAGTGCAGATTTATCTCAATATTGATTTGATATCAGAATGGCCCATGTACTCACACATCTGAGCAAATTGAAGTCTGGTCCTAATTTGTCTAAATTAGTGTTTTACAAGCAGACTTCTACAGAGGTAGTCAACCTGTTATACTATATTGTGTAAAGCTAGTATTGCTTATCATTTCTGTTAATGTCAATTTAAAACAATGATAATAATACTATCCCAATATTTCATTAAAAATTCATCAGTGAGACCAGTTTAGTTCTTGGATAGAATTACTATAAATTAATTTTTATACATAGATCACAGACTTCTTGATAAACAAATAAGAATTAAATAAGTGGTGGATTTTTTAAAGTTCATAAATTGCATTCTATTTAAATTATGGTAGTAATTGTAGTAATGATAAAAATTTGTACCACTTATTACATTCCCCATTGTTCAAATTAAGCCATTTCATTTGTCCAACAACCCTCGGAGGTAGACTCTGTTTACCAGTCCGTACATCCACAGATGTTTGATATCTAGAAGGAATTTCAATCTCTCCACAGCAAGGCCGAACTCAGTTACACACACCCAGCCCTTCATTCCCGCGTTTTTGCCACCATGATGAATGTCAATTTTATCCTTCAGATACTAAAGGGAAAAAAATCTTAGAATCCTTGATGCCTCTCTTTCACTCACATCCCACATCTAATCCTTTAGCAAATTCTGAGGCCTTTTTAAGAAAATATACCCAGAATCCAGGCATTTCTCACCCTCTTCACTGTTATCACCTGGTCCAGGCCACCATGATCTTTCGCCTAAATTCCTGCAACAATCTTCTAACTTGTTCTATTTTCTCCTTGCATCCTGCTCTCGACACAGCAACTAAAATAATCCTGAAACAAGTTATGTCATGTAACTCCTCTGCTCAAAAATATCCCATGCCATATCCTGTCATTTAGAAAGAAAAAGCCACAGTCTTTACAATCATCTACAAGACCTCACATACTCAAATTTACTTGCTACTATTTTATACCTTCCTAACTTAATGGCCTTCTTATTATTCTTGTAATATTTCAGGTACATTCTCACCGCAGGGCCTTTGCACTGGCCGGTTCCTTTCCCGGGAACACTGTAATTCAGGTATCATGGCTCACTCTATCAATTTCTTCACCTTATCATTGAGGATCTTTGACCATCTCACCAAAAATAGTTTTATTTTTGTCCTGAGTAGCAATCGCCAACATTTTATATGATCAGTAACTTATTTTTCTTATTTTCTCAGAACCTCCAACAGGATATAAACTCCATAAATACAGGAATTTTTGCCTGCTTTTATGTTGTTTTATTCATGGCACCTTAATAGTGCCTAGCCAGAAATAATGCTACTAAAAAGTGGTTGAATACATACTTGGTTTACCAGAACAAGTGACGTACTTGAAGTAAGGATGTAAGTGCTCCAGTCTCCGCCCAGGCACTTAGACCCTCTGGGGTTCAATGACCTCATCTTTCTTTGCTTATCATTGGGTCTTTTTCATCTTGCACAGTGCCTGGCACATAGTCACTACATAATAAATATTTTTGAATGCCTGATTTATGGAGAAGCCCAGACTAGATGATTCTTTATTAAAGAATCACACTGAAGGCCCCATTTGAATTTTATTTTTTGTAGTGTGACTACAGCCTAATTAATAAGAAAAATCTGAATCAGTTTAAAAATATAATTGTTAAAGTTGTATTTCTTCACATTTCTCATTATGTTTTAGCAAAGAAAGACTAGCGATCACACTGAAAAGTTTAATAGCATTTGGAGAGTGACGCAGACACTTGAACAGATGCTGTGAGAAGAGGACGAAATCGCGGAAATGATTACCCGGTCATACCTCACATTCCAAACCTGGCGTCGCTGTCACTTCCGGTGGGGTCGTTATTTCTGGACCTGTTGGAAATGAAGGTGGCCTCTCCATTAGAGGAACAGGATCCATCATGTATGGGATTCATATGTGAGAGAAACTGTGCTCAGAAATTTTTATAAAGATTATTTCACTTATTTCTCACAAGAAAACTGTGAAGTTGATAACACTTTTGTCATATTACAGAGAGGGAAACTAAGGTGCAGAGAGGTAGTGTGATAAGTGCTCGAGGTAGAGTGCAAACTCAGAAATTTTGATTCCAGAACCCTGGCTTTTAACCACCACTTTATATATATATACATATATATAATAACACCTCTCTCATAGAATTCTGATAAGGATTAAATGTATGCAAAGCACTTAGTCCAATGCCTGGCACATAATAAACACTCAATAAATGGTAGCTAATTAGAATAGTAGTGATGGTAGGTAGTAGTGGGACTATTATTTTGAAGATGTCACAGAACTCATCAAAATTCCTCAATGATTTGTCATTGTCTTCAGAAAAAAAAATCCAAGTTTCTTACCCTGGACCATTTGTGACCTGACCGATAATCTCTTTCCTCTCATCTCTTGACACAATCTCCCTCACACTATAAATACTGACCTGCTTAAAATATGTAAACAATAATATAAACTAAACCACTTTTTTAAAATCCCTACCTGAGAATATTTTTGTTGATTTTAGAGAGAGAGGAAAGGCGGGAAAGAGGGGTAGAGAGAGAGAGAGAGAAAGAGAGAGAGTAATTGATCAGTTGCCTTCCATATGCGCCTGACTAGGAATCAAACCCTCAACCTGGGTATGTGCCCTGACTGGGAATCTAACCTGTAGCCTTCTGGTGTACAGGATGGCGCTCCAACAAACTGAGTCACCTGGACAGGGCTAAACAGAGCTTCTTTGTTTTGTTTTGTTTTTTAATTATTTTATTGTTGTCCAAGTACAGCTGTCTACATCCCCCCCCACCAACCCCAGACATCCCCACCTCCTTCCCCTGATTCCACCCCCCTTGGTTTTGCCCATGTGTCCCTTATAGTTGTTCCTGAAAACCCTTTCCCCCTCCCCCTAATTATCCCCTCCCACCTCCCCTCTGGTTACTGTCAGACTGTTTTTAATTTCAATGTCTCTAAAGAGAGCTTCTTTAAAGTGGGGCTGGAGCTGCCATGCCAGAGGAACTGCCTGGCATGTCTTACATCTCAAATCTTTGGATTGTAACAACTGGGCAAAATAGCCTTTGGGCTGAGCCTAGGGCAACACCGTGTCCCCAAAAAATTCTTTGCAAAGATAACAAGAAAGCAGTTATGACTACTGGGTTGATGACTCCTGGACTGAAAATTAAAAACATAGTTTGGAATTAATATCACTATGTTATTTACCTGCACCGATAGAAATGCTTTCCTTCTAATGATGTGATTGCCCCCCTTCCCTTTCTCAGAAATACCCACTGCCTTTATCTCCTAATCAGAATAGTAGTTAGGCCTCTGTCTGAATCAGTGCATCTGGAATAGCTATTCTTATTGATCTCAAAAAATGCTTGTTCCCTCTCACTTTGAAAGGCCTATCGTTGGGTTAGCAAGTCCCTCTGTGTAACATGATTTCTCTCTGTTCCAGGTCTTTGCACATGCTTCCCCTTCTAGCTGGAACACGCTTCCTCCTTGTACTAGTCTGTCCAACTCCTACCTTCTGTTACCTGCCTACTGCTGCTTACCCCTATTACAATGTCACAATAGCCTAGGGACTGACAGCTGTGTTAGGGTGGAAACTGCCTCGGTCACCTTTCTCCCTTCCTTCCCCTGCGCCAGGATACTGCCTGGCAGAGTTGATGCTCAGTTAACACTAGTCAAACAAATTAAATAATAGATACCTGAGCTTTTCTAAATTATAATCCCAGGTGAAATTATACATTGAGTTTGTCAGGCCTCACTGTGAGTGGATTTATTAAATCCTTTTCTGAGGCAAGTGTCACAGTGAGGGAGCGAAGCCAGGGTACGAGCCCAGGAGGCCCACTGCAGGGGCTGGGATGGAGCACAGACACAGGAGTGGACACCTTTAAAGGGTGACATCATCTGCACTGACATGTCTTTAGAATCAACTTAATCACTGTGAAAATTTAAGCCGGATTTAGTAAAACCAAGTTAAAAAGTAAGGAAAATCTTTGTTATTTAAACTCACTGAGGAAGAGGAAGTGGGCCACCTGCAGAAGCCGTTTAGAAACTGTGGCATGCTGACCCAGTGAACGGCTACTGAACAA
Organism: Micronycteris hirsuta; assembly: GCA_004026765.1. Taxonomy (NCBI): domain Eukaryota; kingdom Metazoa; phylum Chordata; class Mammalia; order Chiroptera; family Phyllostomidae; genus Micronycteris; species Micronycteris hirsuta. The sequence continues at coordinate 23,061 of PVJI01012169.1, read as the reverse complement.
ATGTGACAGCTAGGATTTCCAGTCCGTGGGACAGTACTGATACCAGCGGTTGGTGCAATGTAAGTGTGCCAAGACTTAAATTTAGTGTCTAAAATTGTAACAGTATCTGTATATATGGGTAGAGATGGCTTACCTGGTGTCACGAGTGCAGGTTCTGTGGAAATCAGAGGAGCGCCTACGAAGAAACAAAGAAGGCTTCCTTAATCGGTTTTGCTTAAAGTGAGGCCCACGTAGAACACATAGAGACCTTCAGTTTCAAGGAGAATGTTGGCGGAGGGAGAACACAGAGGAAGGTGAGAGGGAAGATCTACGTGCTCGGAAATCATTAGAAACAAAGAACAATGCAAGGGCTATCGAAGAAGAAACTTATGACAGTGTATTGTCCCTCTAAAACTTCTGTTCGCAGCCACTTGCCATCATACAGACAAACAATATTCCAGTGTTTTATTTTTTCCAGAATAAATTAAGTAAGGTTCACACTTACAGTCTCCTGGATAAACACATTTGAGGGTGACCTCATCAAGGATCATAGTTTTGGGGCAGTAGGGCAAGCATCCTTCAACCCTTTACATAAAAAAAAAATCAAAATGAAAAAAGTTTAAAATATAAAAAGTATTTAATATATACAGTCAAGATACCTTTTTCCTAAAATTCTTCCATTCTCCTTGTCTAGCATTAAGGAATGCTCTATTTACTACCACTCCATCATACCTCATTTTATAAACAGATACCATTCATGATTAAAGCAGAATTTGAACACAGAACACTCAAAACATACATTTATGTTTGGAATACATTAAGGTCATGTTCTATAAGTTGGTAGAAATGCAGAAGAATCATTTATTGTGCTTTTAAACTATACACATTGTACTTTCCATTCCTGTACTGTCCCTTCATCCAAGTAGATAAGCGTACTGTTTGCATATCCTTGCCTTAAGGATGTTGTTGAACAAAAACAGCATCTCCTTGGCTTAACTCACCTATTATTAAGCTCTAAACTGATTGAAAATATTTTAAGAATATCTGGCTGGAAGGGATGGAGCTGGGACGTGGTTGTACTTCTTTGAAAAGGGAGGGGGAAGGGTAGGCAGGGCAGAGGTGATAGTTCTCAGGAGCATCAGGGCATGTGCCCAAATTTGCAGCTGGGTGGCCTGGGAGGAGATGGTTGCATACAAGCCTAAAGGAGACTGATTTCGAACCCCAGGTTGACTGGTCTCTGTAAGGCTCCCAGTTTTGTGCATGGCATAGAAACAAAGTGAAAGTCCCAAACTTCAAGAAGTCATGGGCTTGGGCATCACAGGCCAAAGACAGGAGGGGCCATTCAGAACGCTTTTTTCTAAGGAAATGAAGCCAAGATAATGACTGAGATTACATATTTTTTCTTATCCTGTTGGTGCTCAGAATCCAATTCATTTGAATTCAAATGAAATCAATGTAATCCTTTGTGTACAACCAATTATTAGATTCGTCCGTACTAGAGAGAATTAATGCAAATATTGTTATTAAAAAAAATCTTGCTTATCTGCTTCTCAAATACACTAGCAGATTTTAATAACATTTTTAATATTTTAAAATATTTCCAGTGGTCTCATCTATAAAGCGAAGAATTTGAACCAAAAATAGCCAAGGCCTCTTTCCAATTCAGCATGGAAACGAACTGGCTTGAGACGCGGGGTGAGTGGTGCCTGCAGAGGGCGCCTGTTCGTGGATGGAGATCCAGACAACACTAAAAACCCAGAACCGCTCACTCCTCTCTAACGTGAGATACATCTAGCCATCTCTCAGATACTTCTTTTGCAAATGATTTTTTAAAATGTAAACAGTTTAGCTTATATGACCAATTGTTTATTTCATAAAATTGTACTAATAATACAATTTTAGCCAGATGATTTTTCTATTCAACTCAAACTTTGTCAAGCAAAAAAGAAAAATTAAAGTTACTAGAATGCTAAGAAGACTAGGGCCGATTGGTTCTCATTAAATTAAATAAACATCATTTTTATGCAACTCAATTTATTGCAATTGTTTTATGAAAGTCAAAACCACAGCCATCCTCTTAAATATTTTCCGAAAACCAGTAACTTGTTCCTTTAAAATGTCCCTATAGCAGGTTCCTCATATTTTGTCATACAACTGGCAATCTACTCAATTCCTTACTTAAAGACTATCTCAGATGCAGAATGGCTCTTTTAATGGTTATATTATATAATGGGAATATCTACATATGGGCTCTATGGCATGCCAGTTGGCATCTTTTCTCATAAAAGTTATTTCCCCTAAATATTTGTATTTTTAACACAAGATATGTGCCAGAAACTGCAATCATCAAGAACAAAGGTGGTGACTCTGTTGTTGACCTGGAGGAGGATGCAAGGCCCTGGTGAAGCCCCAGCTCAATACTTGTGTCCCCCCCCAGGGCTGAAAGTACAAGCAGGAGCGATAATTTAGGTCCTCAGTGTGGGGAAGAGGCAGAGGTAGAGTTAGAGAAGAAGGGGGAGATGAGCAACTCAGCAGGAATGCAGGTTCCTTCTGAGCCTCTGCTCCGCATCCCAGCCATACCAAAAGAGAAACCGCGGGACAGCAACAGACCAGACAGTGGAAGAAGCATTGAGGGTCAGGTTCAAACACCCCAGAGACTCATTACATGGCACGAGAAGTAACAACATAGACAAATACCACTCGTTCTATTTCCTCCCCAGTGCCAGGGCTGTCCCTGCCCTGTTTCTTTCCTCCCTCCCTCTCCCCCTTCCTTCCCCTAGTGCATTCCCTACTGTGGGGCCCCCGTTGTTTTCAAAGTCCTAATGGCTACAAGGAAATAGGTTGGTGAATATGAGCGGTCTCAGTGAACAAAGTTGTCTCCTTTTCAGAAAAACTTAGTTGTCTTAGTTGTTTTTAAGAAAATAAGCAACAATATTATGTTCTCAGTGTGAGGAAGGGGGCTCCCGGAACACTTGATACCCAACAGGTTGCAGTGTTGTAAACCCTGGCTCCAGGGCCCATAAACTGTGTGGCCTAAGACAAATTGTTCGACTTCCTTGTGCCTCAGCTGACTTTCTCCTCTGGAAATGGGAATAATGAGATTACCAATTTGCAGCCTGTGGTATTATGCCTGTCATGCCGTCAATACTTAAATGCCCTAGTGTTTGCTATGCTCTAGCCTTCTTTCCTGATTTCCTTTTGTTTCTGTCTCCTTCCAAAAGACTCTGAGCTTCTTGAAAGAGGGGTTATGTCTCATTCATTGATAAGCCCAGCAAGTTTTCTAGTACCAATGTTTTTCAATAAAAGAAGCTCAGTAATGCCTAATGTAAAATGATTTTTTTAACATGCTGCCTCCTACTGTTGTTCCATTTCTCTGTTCTCCTTTACAGAGAAACTCCTTAGAAACAAACAAACAAAAAAAGACCTTTTGCACTTTATCTCCATTTTGCTTCTTCCTGTTCTCCAGATTGCCAAATCCAATGAACAATATTCAGTCTCAGGTTTAAAGTCCTCATGAGCAGATTCCTGACTTTTCGTCCAAGCTGTCCTTCCTCACATTGCCTTAACTCCGTAAATGGCAACTCAACCCTTCCATTAAACTGAATCATTTGAATTTACTGGTATTTCACCAGTTTTGATCACAAAAATGGCAATTTCATATTGTTCTACCTACAAATTACTGAGACCAAAACTTGAGACCTTAGTTCCTCTTTCTCTCATAATTGACATTAAATCCATGAGCATACTCTATGACTAAATTCAAAATATACCCAGAATCTGCTCATTTCTCATAATCTCCAGGACTATCAACCTAATCACTTCCCCTTTATTTCTGGTTTGTATTACTGACCTCTTCTGTTCTTGTCTTTCCCATGCCTGAACAGTTCATTCTCACTACAACAACCAAAGTGAACTTTCTAAAAATAAATCAGATCCTGTCACTGCTCTGCCCAAAATACACCAGGGCATTACTCAGAAAACAAAGACAAAGCCCTCACAATCAGGCTCTAAGGCCCTACATTATTTGTTCACCACTATGATTCTCTGGTCTAGTTTCCCACCTTTCTCACTTCTATTCACTTTGCTCTAACAAACTGGGGTCCTGTGTTAATTGTCAAACACATTCCTACCGCAGGACCTTTGTACTGTTCTCAATTGAAAGGCTCTTTCTCCAGATATGCTCATGGCCAGTCCTTTGACTTCCCTCAGATCTCTGAGGTGATGCCACCCTTCGAGCAGGTTCTTCCCTGACCGTATGTGGCAAACACACACGCGTGCCTCACACTCCTTGTCTCCCTTACCTCCCTTTGTTTTTCTCCATAACACATGCCGCCATCTGACAATATATTGCATTGAACATTTACATTTTCACTTGTTTATTCTCTGTCTCACCCCAACGAAGTTGAAGCTACATCAGGGCAGACACTTCATCTATTTTGTTCACTAATGTAACCATAGCAGGTAGAAGAATTCCTGGCACGTAGGCAACCATTAATAACCATTGGCTGAGTGAAACAAAACAAATTTGTGAATGAGTATATAGCACACAAACTATTCTTGAGTTGCATTTTTTCCAACTCTAAAAAAATTTCATTGAGAGAAGAATTTGCCAATGCAGGAATTTGCTCATTTAATGGTTCACCGAGACTTACGGTGGAAGGAATTTGCACATGAGTGCTTCGGGGTCACTGCACGTTCTGAAACAGGGCGTGGCACAGGGCTGGTACTTCCACTCACACATCCTCCTGTACGGCACCTCTGCCTGGATTTCTGGTGGGAAAAAGGAAAGTGTAGATTGTGTGTATTTTTTTACATACAGCTTGAAAAATAAGGATTTATCATAGTAATTGCTTGGTGATTAATACATTTCATGCTCAGGTTGAATATCTAAATTTTGATACGTCTTCTAAATATTTTAAAAAGCAGCGTTGGAAGAGGCCAAGGAAATTTTTTAATCTTCTTCCTTTCTTTATGTGTAGTGGGTTCTCATTGATCTACATATTATAATAATACTAAACACTTGTTTGGAATTTTATTTTTTGCAAAGAAAATTTTCTATGATCATATTTTAGTCCTTATACCAACCCTGTTGAGTGGGTATTATTTCCATTTTATAAATGAAGAAGTTCAGGTGCAGAGGATCCAAGTTACTTGCCAAGTTCAAATAATGAGAAAAATGGCAAGTTCAAAGATATGTTGCCTGACATCAAACCTACAGAGAACATTCATGGCTGTTCTTCTCACAGGACTTAGCACACTTCCTTGCACATACTAAGTATTATCTGACCACAAAATGAATGGATATTTAATAATACATGCTACAGTTATAAAACCTCCCTTGATTGAAGACTTTTCTCCTGTAAATTCTGCTAATATTCTCCCTTTCCCACATCATAGGCCAATCGTCTGCAGCAGTCCAAAATTATCTCTGGAGAGCTCCATAAGAGAGAAAGTTCAGGAAATAGGTTATGTTTCTTGAACTCTGGATACAGAATTCAATTCCAAGGTATAGGAAGGAAAATAATACTTTTTGGAAGATGTCTATGCATATAAAGAACAGCGTGACCGTTAGCCCTGGGTTATTAGGATCATGGGTTCTAAGAGAGGATTGGTACTAATATTAAGGTGGACCCCTAGAGTCTCTTAGGTGCAAAAAGCCCACAAAGATCAGTTTCTGAGATTCTGATGACGCCATTGACTATAGTCCACAGCTCAGGAAGAGCTGGGTCTACTTCCAACGAAGCAAATTTCTAGAAAGGAGGGGAAATATAGGTTTGTAAAATTCAACTACTAAATAAATTCAAGTAAAAATATCACATCCACTCTACTGAATGTTGTATAGGCATGTCAGTGGCTCTTTTCCTCATGAGCACAGAAACGCTTTTCAAAATTAAAGCTCAATTTGAATGATCTAAAATCCAAAGACAGTCAAGGTGTACAGAAAATTATCCACAACAGAAAAGGTAAATGATTAGCTTTCCTAGTCTGATTGAGAAAAGTAGGTTAGACTTAAACAATTTGTATAAGAGACCCAAGACAGGTATTAAGTTCCTCAGTCTTGAAAATAAAGCATGAGTTTTAAACATTGGATGTGGCAATGAGGTTTTTCTCTCTGAAACCCAGAAGATCCAATAGCTACAGAACTATAAGGCTCTTTAGAAATAAGATCAGGTTCCTGCTGAACCAGGGAAATCTTCCAGAGGTCAGTGGAACCAGACACTCTCGTATTCAGAGGACAGAGATAAACACGTTGTCTGTATCATTTAGAATCAGGCTATTGAGAAGTTGTCTTCTAGGAAACAAAAAGTAGATACAAACACCAGATACCCAGGAGACAGGGGTGAGCTCTATTTCCAAAGCCCAGAAAGTACTGAAAGTAATAATTGGGTCAATAATTGAAAATAACATTATTTGAGGCTATTCTAAACAATTCATAGTATAAGCAAGTAACTTATACTATACAATAACCCTATAATGTAGGTATTATTATTTCTATCTACTTATATTCCATTAAGAATGATTTAAAAATTAAAACCTGATAAATATTCTACCATTATGTAAATTATCTATTTATTCTTTTTTTTGAAGATCTCAGGGAACCTACCTTCTATGCTGAAGCTACTCAAATGTTTAAAATCTTCAGAACCATCATATTTTGATGCTTTGACAAGAAAATCTGTGAGTGTGATGAAAAAGCCTTTCTTGCTGTACAACTCAAATGCACTGTAACCAGGAATCCAGAGGCCCGGATGGTGGAAAAAGGTGGCTCTACGATGAAAGACAGAAGTCCCCTGCCACAGTTTCAGACTAAGAGTGTCGTCATTATGGACATAGAGAAAGTAGTTTGGCCTTTCAGCAGACTCCAAGGAAACAAGCGCCAGTGCTGTAAAACAGAGAGCAGTCAGCTGGACGGCTGCCTGGGTTCTCTGGAGAAAGCAGGCGATCGACACCAGCATTACGAAATGTATTTACAAAGCTGGCAAACACAAAACTGCAAAATTGCCATACATAATTAGTGCCAATCTCAAATATTTCAGAAATAACTTGTAAGATCTTTTTTAAAAAGTAGGATTTTAATGCATTAAATAACAGTGGCTACTTTAATCAGCCTTTGATGGGTTTTCATTTTTAAATAATTTATCATGTCTTGGAGGGGAGATATATCAACTTAAGAGCCCAGAATGTACAGTATCATACAAATAATTAAATGATCGATTGGGCGCTTATTAGTACTACAAAGTAACGTTGTCAAATGCATTATATCTACAAGTGGCTAAATTCAATGCTAGAAAAGAATAAGATAGTAGAGAGACAGATAGATTTAAGCATGCCACTGCATTTCAATATCACTGAGTTCTTTATAAGCAAATGTTCTTGAAAGTTATTTGACTGCATTAAGAAAAATGTGGTCAACATTATTGCCTATCCCCAATACATGATCAAATTGCTAATAAACCACTACAAAGCACTGGGGAGTATCATCCTTTTTAGGTTATATACTTTAAAAGTTTCCCTTATATTTGCAAAACTCATGCTATAAATATTTTTTTAAATTAAGATTTTAGGTTTAATTTCTTAGACAATTTCTTTAGGTAGTTTACTGAATGGGAGAAGATATTTGCAAATTATTTATTTGGTAAGAGATCTTAATTTAAATCCATTAGGAATTTTCTATTAAGAACATCAGTTATTATAAATCACACAACGAAAAGCCTTCTCTTAGCCAATATATTTTTTACAAAGACATTTGTAGTGTCCTAAAATTTGCAAGTCCCATTTTTGAGCACTGGAAGATACAAATAAGAATAAAAGAAATCTTTATAAGAGAAAAACATATAACTAACATACGAGTTAGAACTTCAGACTGTCATAGTGCTTTCATAGATTGAAAAAACTAAGAAGCTCTTTTGACCAGACAGAACAATTCATTCTGACTGGAGAATCAGGAGATTTCTCAGAATAAGTGAAATTTAAGTTGAATTTATTCCTTCAATAAATACTTCTTGAGCTGACACAACACACCCTGCATGATTGCAAGCAGGGCCAGGGCAGGAACGATGCGGCCTGAGCCTGGCAGACCAGGAGGGGGCAGTAGTCGCCAGGCAGAACAGTGCCACGCGGGCCTAGTCAGTGCAGATCAGCAACTGCAGGGCCCGCCACCAAGTCACGTGAGGCCACGTGAGGATGACAGGTTGGCTCAATGACCCTCTTGGCTCTGATTTATGCTCATAATAGGTAACAACTTGGATAGCAAATCAGAATTTTTTCTTTTACTTTAATCTAATATTAAAATCCTTCAAATGTGGGTTATTAGTGGACTGTTTTTCAAAAAGTTCAAGTTAAATTCTATGTCGAATACTACAAAAAAATTAAGCTGTGCTTTACTTAGGACCAAAAACTTAATCAAACCATTGTGATTCTAACACATAGATGCCAATAAAATATTTTTAATGATTTTATATACAAAAGAGATAGAATGATGGTCCATGTACCAGCATCTTATTTTACATCCTCTGGAGCACCTAGAAAAATGCCATAAACATATTAGATCCCAAATTAATAGTTAGTGAATGAGTAAATGTAAAAAATGTAAATAGAAAACTAAAATCTTATTTTCAGTAGGAAATTATACTTACATGATGCCTTCTCTTTGAAAAGACCTGGAGTGATCATAAAACTAAACAATAAACCACCATAAGTACCACTTTTTGGCAAAGAGAAAATGTTTCTACTGGTTATATTGGCCCCCAGAACAAGGCCACTCTGCCCATAACTTGCCAGCATATATGGACCTTCTCCAAGCCCTATTTAAATACAAACAAGAGAATTATAAATTGGTATAGAATTTTTACATTTCAAATTGTCATTTAAATGGGGTAATTTTAATAACAAAAGATACTCCCAAAATTACCAAGCATTTAAAGATTTGTCACTAAGAAAATTACTGAATGAACTCTTTTTCAAAATGTATATTATAATTATTTGGAATATATACATACATGTTTAAATTATGTGATTTATTCATATATATGCGCACGAATGTGTATGTGTATACGTGTATGTACAGCAATGCTGAAAACGAGGTTGACTTAAGCTTTCTGGATCTCCAACTTTCCCATATACATGAAGAAGTTTTTCTAGTTAACCTTCCACGCTAATATTCCAAGAGTCTAACCTGCTCTTAATAAAAATAAGTTTAGTTATCTACCAATGGCCAGGTATTCTGATAGTCTTCTAAAAATAGTCTTTTCCCAGGAGGTTACATAGCAAGAAAACAGAACTCACAGACATGATATACAATAATTTACTGTTCTGGGAATTATTGAGTTTTACCAGTGAGGCATGTCTATAAAAAAGGAAAATAAGATGAAGCTCAGCAGAGAAATTAAATATCTTTTTATTTAATACTATCATTTTCTCTACACTTAAATAGTTCCATATAAAGTAGAAAATATTTACTATCATTAGTATAAAAACAAACCCAAAAATCAATCAGAATATTTTTTCTGCATACTTAATCTTATAAACAGAAGTATATCTATTTAAATATGTTCACTAATATTTTAAAAATATATGTTAGGTTTTATGATAGTAAGATCAATTTACCTTCAACCCAATCTCTGTGTCATTTAGTGCTCTTAAAATAACTGAGGTACCATAATAGTCATTTATTCTAAATCATCAAATTAAGTTAAATATTATCAGCAGTATACTTTTTACAGATACGTGTGTTTTATGTTGTAAGTTACGTAAAATGCTAATACATAGGTAGTAGATGCTATCAAAAAAGATTAATCTTGTTAATCTCAGTGAGTTTCACTTTCCTTCTTTTCTCTAATTTTTATCTCAAGGATAATTTTCCTTTCTCAGCCCTCTCTTAAGATGGAGGGAAGATGCGCCCTCTCCCTCTCTCTCTTTCTCCGTCTCTCTCTCCCTCCCCTTTCCCCCTCTACTTCCCCAGGCACACTTTCTCTGCTTTTCTCCTAAATTCCAAGGGCTCTTCTTGTGCCTCTGTGACTTATCTCCTGAGCCCATGCAGCCCAGCTGACTCACCAGTTCTACCTCTGTAACTTAAATAAAGTTTCTCTTATAATTTGGAAAAAAAAAAAGACGGAGAGAAGAAAAGATTCAAAGAAACCAAGAACTATGTTTTATGCCTTTCAGAACAGTGATCAGGCCTGAAAGAAGGAAAAAAGATCATTGGATTAACTCATTCCAGGGTCCAACATTTTTCAAGTAGAAAGGAGAACAAGAACAAAATTTTAATCATTAAAACCAGGAGAAGAGGTAGGGACTCATAGAATAAGCTATCTTCAAATGTTGTCCCCTCTACTGAATCATCAGCTGGGGTGCCTCACCGCTGAGCAGCTGGGGATGCTTATAAGGAAAAGAGCTTTTTTAGGAACTTGGACACCTGAGTAGAGATGGAGACTTGAAAGATCTCTACCCCCACGCCAAAATGAAACTGAGCAGGTACAGTGGAGAATTTCTCCATGAGCCTTGCTGCAGTGGAGAGAGTCATGAACACCCCACTGCTCTTAAAACGCACTGTGTGTCTCTATGAGCTCAAATCTACAACAATCAAAGAAAACTAAACCATTAGTCTATACCACCTACTGGTTTGTTTTCTAGGACAGAGGAGAGCAACATTAACTTCCAATGGGCAATATCATTCAACTTATAAATATGTCAATTAGTATGAATACAGAGACAGCAAAAGGAGGTTAATAATAATAATAATGATAATAAATACAATAATGAAAAATAAATAATAATACAAGCACTGGTTGGTGTGGCTGAGTTGGTTGAGCATTATCCCACAAGCCAGAAGGTCAAGGGTTCAATTCACAATTAGACCACATGCCTGTGTTGCAGGTTCAGTCTCCAATTGGGGTGCATAGAAAGGCAACAAACTGATGTTTCTCACATTGATGTTTCTCTCCCTCTTTTTCTCCCTCCCTTTCCCTCTCTCTAAAATATATAAGCATGTCCTCAGGTGAGGATAAATGTAATAAATAATTGTTAATAAATTACAATTATCATTGTAATAAATAATAATACAAGAAAAAAACATGTTTCAAGTGCTCACAACTGTACACCTATTTTTGCCCACCCTTTGTAAGTAAATAATGTACAAATGAGTAGATAGATATGTGTATTTAATGAGATGCGATTCATAATGAGAAAGTCATATATAACTACAATTTAAGGGTTGGAAGACCCTCACAGATATTCAAAATAATAGGGAAAGGAAATAGACAACTAAGCAAAATCTCTACCTTACTGCTTAAGTCCCTAACTGCAGCAACCTGAAGACACAATTGCCATTTGAGAAATTCATTTGTATAAAAATCAAAAGCTTCTAAATTCACTCCCAGTTGATTGATATCTGGTATCTCAATTGTTTTCATGCATTTTCACCGACAATTAAGAGACAAAAGTCATATACTTTATCATTAATTTTTTATAGGAAAAAGAATAATTTTACTACTTTCCAAAAGCCATCATGTCCTGCAGTGATTATTTAAACACACTATTGAGGATATCTTATCTACATAAAAAACACTGAACATAAAACTTGCCAACAATTTTAGCAGGAGAATAAAATCCTTGCTCCTCTCCAGCAATAACAATAAACCCTTTATTTTTCAGTGAATGCCATGAAGTGAACATGAAGATAGTACAGACAGTCTTTGTATTAAGGATCGTTGAGTTAATCTCAGCTCTGAATTCTCCTACCTTTTAAATAAATTTTCCTCTGACATAACCACAATTATTTATTCCTTTATTAGCTTTAATGGTAAATATCTTAATAACATAGTGCCCATTATGTGGTAAGTAAAGAGAGAGGTATGTCAGCTATAAATATCCAAGGAAGACCCGGTGAATTTACAATAGCTCTGAAATTATTTTGGATGAAACAAGAATAATAATTTAACATTATTTCCTTTCTTTACTGCTATTAACAATTTCCACAGTTCTGTATTCCCCTCAGTCATCTATTTTTATTGCATTGCTTTCACAAACTCTCCTATACAGATTGATTTTTCTCCCAGTTAATTTGAGCACAGGAAATAGATTCCCCTTCACTTCACTGAGCCCATCAGTGACACCTGAAGGTCAAATGGCTCATGTTCACCCTCTGAATATGACCAATATAGTATTAAAATGAAACTAGAAGAACTAGTTTGAAGAATCCTGCAACACACTAGAGAAAAGAACCATCAGTAGAAGTTCAGCAGATGTTGACAGACAGGAAAATGTATGAAGTCGCAAGAGTTAGAGAGACAATACTCAGAAAATTCTGCCTTGGGATCCAAGGGCCTGAGGAAAGAATACCAGAAAGCACAAAGGAATAGGTGGGGATTTCCACAGCAGATCTATGTGAGGCAGGAATTCGTAAGTGAGGAAGTTACTAAAGCATTTTCTCTTGTCTTTTTTCTTTTTTATTAAATTTATTGGAGTGATATTATTAATAAGATTACATAAGTTTACAAATCCCAGTTTACCGTATTTTGGCTAAGTAACTTTGGCCAAGTTATTTAACCCCTCTGTGCTTTAATTTCCTCCTTTATAGAGTGTTAATAACAATATATGTCTTACAAGCATATTTTGAAGCTTAAATTATATAATATAGGTAAAATAATTAATACAATAAAAACTGTTCTTATTATTGTTATAAATATTAGGCAATCATGGAATCCAAAGGATTGATGTGGAGTGTGTGTGGGTGTGGGGGTGTTTTAAATCCTGAACAGGAAATATTTGGGGTTTAGATTTTTCTTTAACTACCAAAGAGTATGTTTAATGTTGTAATTTTCCTCCATCAAACTTCCATAAATTAAGACAACAATCAAAAACTAAAATGTTTATTTTCTTTTTAATTCATCATTTCTTTTTTTTTAAAGATTTTATTTATTTAATTTTAGAGAAGGTGAGGGAGGGAGAAAGAGAGGGAGAGTAATATCAATGTGTGGTTACCTCTCATGCATCCCCTACTGGGGACCTGGCTTGCAACCCAGGCATGTACCCTGACTGGGAATCGAACCAGTGACCTTTTGGTTGGGAGGCCAATGCTCAATCCACTGAGCCACACCAGTGAGGGCTAATTCATCATTTCTATTTCTCTAAAATGTTCTGGTCTCCTTTGAATTCTAGCTGATAGATTTCTCCCTGGCTCAATAAAGCATCAAAAATGCCTTTAATTAGTTGCCTAGTTGTGATTTTTAATTTAAAATTTTAAAAAATTTTTATTGTTGACACTATTACAGATGTCCATATTCCCTTCTCCTTTGCCTACTTTCACTGATCCCACACTCCCCTTCGCTCTGGCCTTCACCACACTGCTGTTGTATTTATGAGTTACGCATATATGTTCTTTGTCTAATCCCTTCACCTTCTTTCATCCAACGTCTCCTCTCCCCTCCCTTTTGACAGCTGTCATTCTGTTCCACGTGTCCATGGTTGTGGTTGTTTGTTTTGTTTTGTTTTTTAATGGCTTAGCTTTTCTATAACTATTACTCTAATTTTTCCAGTCACTTCCTTGTCTGAAATTATCACTATGTGTCTATGCCTTCATTGTTAAACAGGTGTGACAAAAAGCAGGCACCAGTTCTGCCAACTTCTGGCATTTTCACTGAGAATGTAATTGTCTCACATCCACTGTAACTTAGTTTTAACCAGTACCACCTGGTAGACCTTTCATTGCAAATCTGGATGCTTGTTAGAGCTTGAAGATTTTCATTATTGATATTAAATTAATATGTTCTCATTCTCATAATGTTTAATTATTTTTGCTTTACATGATAAATATACAAATTCCTTCTATTATTATGATTGCATTTATAGTTTATTTTTTCTACAACGTAATAGAAGTTTGAATAATTTCCATTTTTTTTACATAATGGTAAAAGGTATGCATTTGATATATATCTTTCTTCCTTTTTACCTAAAAAAATTAGCTAACTTCACTCATTCATTTATGCATGTCATTAAAAAATGATTGGGGCCTCCTAAGTGCTAAGAAGATGGTTACACCCTCTTTCTATTTTCCAGAGAATAAATTTTAACACAAATACTTAGAAATTTAGATACATTTGAGAGGGCAAAGGTTTTATTGGGTTATTAACCAAATTATGAGCTATTCATACTTTGTTTCCAGCAAAGTTGTTTAAAAATCTGAATATACATTTAAAAGAATAATATAGTGATATTCTTGAAATGCCACATACCTTCATTGTAATATTCACAATCAAGTGCTAAAAGAAAAAAGAAGAAACATTAAACCATATAAGAACCTGCTCACTTATCCAAATGTGTGCAAGATATCGTCATGGGTTTACCAATGAGCAAGCGAAAGAACACAGAAATGACACCACTATAAAGTCTTCAGATGAGCATCTACATAAGCACCTAATAAGTTTAGAGTCAAATCTGAAAGCAAATTGAAAATGATGTTTTTAAAAATATGATTCTTATTGTAAGAACACAGAAACTTCATAGCCATGAGAGGAATAGAGTTACAAACAAGGTATCCGAAGATGGTATATAAATAAATTCTAGTCCAAATGTTACAGTGACAACAAACAGAACAGAATGAGTTCTCTCAAGTTCTTTTTAATAAATCCTTTAGCTATACCCAAATGTACCTGCCTTGTCAAAGGAATTAACATTTAGTCATCTTAAAGGAATTCTATTTCCATGAGTTCCACAGTATTAGTTCTAGGAGAAGACAAATTAGCACCATCTCCTTACGAGGCTCCTACCTAAGGGTGATGTTCTGAGCGGGGTACTCACAGCAAACCGTAGATGACCTCCAGTGCACCGGGACCCCTTCCTGACAACACTTATATGCGTACGCCGCCACGTTTGTGCACAAGCACTCACAGTCCCCACCAAGGTTACAGTTACATGTGTCTTCATGGCAATTTTTGGCAAAAGAAGTAACATCAATCTGAAAATGAAGAAAAAGATTAATTAACTTCAGTAAGTACTATTATTGATGAAAATTCAACAATCTAAGGAAAAGTGAACAGGTAGATTTTCAAAATTTGATATCATCAGTTAACATTGACATCTAGAGACTTCTCAGTGTCTTAAATCTCTATATGGCTCAAAGGACAAAGAAATTCATTAGGCAAATGTAAGATCAAAGAGCTAGAAAAACAGATAATGGATTAACATACAAATGTAATGTCAACATATGCAATATAACAGATTTATATTTTATAGAAGTTCATTGTTTCATCTTTGGAATATTCATATGGCATTAAAAGAATGTTCTGCCACCAATTGTGCTTTTACTTGACTTTTATGAATATTTTAAACAATTAAATTTCTAAATAAGTTACATTCCATCTTGTGATGTGATTATAAAACCATTTGAAATGTGTCACTAGAAATACTTTTAAACTATGCTTTGGTTTGAAGAAAAGAATGCCATTTGACAATATTCTCTGAAGAAAAACATAGAGCTTTGATCAACCTTTAATGGCTTTGATGATGTATGCAAAAAATGCTGCAAAAACTAGAAGAGATTAGTGCAAATATTATGTACAAATGTATGCTGTTAAATAAGACGGTGTGAGGGAGAGCATAAATCAACTAAATACATCACTTCTACAGAAAAACAAACTACAAGTTTGTCTTCCTAATGATGAGTAGCTAAATTATTTGTCTTGTTCATCTTAATATTATAGATACAGCAGTACCCATTTAGATTTGAAAGTTTGGGAAGTATTCATTTACCACATTTCGACAAGCAGCAAAAACATCACTGTACAAAATGGAGCATTCTTTCTTGGCATAAGGAAATTTGTTTTGATGTGCCTCACAGGGTTTAAATAATTCATGTGCGTTTTCACACTGTGGAAAATGTTAAGAGAGAAAAGAAAGATTTAAAGGGGTGATCTCTGAAGCAGAAACCAGAATAACCTATCCTGACTCCATCCATTACAATCACATCTGATATATTCTCATTCTTTCAGATCAGCTTTACCTTAAGCCCTTCACTGAGCCAACTCACTGTGATAGCATATATTATTATTGAAAAATCATAATGACATTAGAGAGAAAGTAGAGGTAAATAATGTTTCCATGTTCTCAAATGTGGCATTTAAATGATTAAAATAATTACATGAGCAAATGAGACTCTTCCCTTTAATTTTCACCTCTTTCGTTTCTGTCACATGCCATCCTCTGAGGACTATATATACTCAAATGTCTACAGGTTCACCTCCCACATACTCAGCAATTTGGTCTCCACCTCTTCCAATCCACTTCCCTGAAACCACCCTGGGAAAAGTCATCGGTAGTCTCTTCTTCACTAAATATAAAGGACGTTTTTCAGTCTTCATCTCACTTGACCTTTTGCTACCTTTGAGTCTGTTTATTTCCTTGCCCTTTTTAAATGTCTCTTCTCATTTGCTTTCCATGGCACCGTTTTCTGGGCGGGTTCCTCACTGGCTATCGCCACTCGCCCTTTACCTTCCCCCTTTCTTCTCTGAAAACCCTGATCTTCAAATCTCTCATTCTCATATTCTATGCACTTCCCGTGGCTTCAACAACCTGAATATACTAGCAACCGCCAAATCCATACTTCTAGCCTGGACCTCTTCCCCGAATCTAAAATCTGGACATTTCCACGTAAACATCTCTGTCACTTCTCTTTCAGCATATTCTAACCCGACTTTATCTCTACAGCATTGTCCTGCTCTCACTGTCACCTACCAGCCACTCTCCTCTTCGCCCTGCCTCAGGGAAGATCACGGGCATCTGCCCAATAAGCCAGGAAGATGCAAGACTTTTTTGAATGCTCCAGATCCAGCCTTCCTAATACAATCTTTCATAATACTTGTCTAATATTAGACAAATCATTTAACCTTCTTGAGCCTCATACATGAAAATAACACCCTTTATATTGCGTGGTTGTCACAAGAATCATATGAGAAGATAAATGCGAAAGTAGTTTGTCAAATGTGAATTACTACAGAAATATTACATAAAATAGTATTATCTAAATACATATTTCTATAAGAATAAAATATTCCAATGAATAAATATACCAAACAACTTGTTTACTTCTAAAATATATATATATTTAACTTACCTGTCCTAATGCCCAGCTATCTCCAAACACCTGGGCATTTCTCACTTCTATGTTATTAGATGTGGTCATGTCATTTGAAGTACATTTGTCAAAGTTTCCACATAATCCTGATAGTTTGTTCTAAAGTAAAAGAAAATTACCACGAAATAGTCTGTATTCAGTTCAACATTTAAGAACTCATAGTCATTAAAATATTTTAAATATTTAAAATAGACATTTGAAGAATTTCTACAACCATTTAAAATGTTTCAAAAAGGTTGCGTTTCCTATCTATTTAATTAAATTTAACAACTATTTTAAATTCTCAACAATGTTTTATCATCTTCCAAATTTTATTTTTCAACACTTGCCAGTGTTTTAGCTTGGAAAAGTTTAATACAAACATTATAGTATACCTGTGTACACACATATTTTTTTTATTGTAAATCCCCACCTCCTGTTATGTGTAAGGTATTGTAACACTATGAGTGTTGAAACAGTAAAATAATTTCTTTTTCTCCAGGTCAGACTGAAAAGCCAAAACATTTAAAATATTTTTTTGAGATTTCAATAGGTTTTTATTAAACATTCTTGGTCAATTTAATTTTTTGACTTTGTATTTATACTCTGAGATAATTTAATATGTATCACACATACACAATTGCCAACAAAACATTCCGTACAGATTTTCACCAACTCCAAACTGTGGAACTTTGATTATTCAGTTAGCCCAAGTTTACTGCTATAGTAATAACTAAAGGTTGTTTGTATTGACAATAGATGTTTCTTGACTCTGTGACATCACATTTCTCTTCTAATAGCCCCATATCTTTCTTACTGATATTCATTTTCAAATATAATTTGAAAGAAAAAATTAACTTTAACACTCCTACACCATGCCATCCTGAGACACAGGACCATGGTGGTAGATGTACAACCCCACAGGGTTGTGAAAATAGCATTTGTGAAAATCTGTACTGTAAACTGTAAGAGTACATTTTTTACATTTAAAAATAATTTCGCTACATATAAATTCAACAATATATCCAAAATATGGAGGGAAAGATGGAATGCATATTGTAACAAATGAATCAAACTGTATTATAAACATATCACATAACCATGCTGACGGGGATGGGAAGAAAGAAGCTGACCTAAGTGACTTTGGAAAATTGGATACTGTAAGGTTAATGGCAAAAAGAACTGTGTACAAAACTGTACTCCAGTTGATAAGGTGGTTCTTCACTGGGGTATGAGTTAGTAATTCTGAATATATAACCAATTTCTTAAAGAAAAATATCAATTATTTCATTTCCACAAAACATTGCAAGATAAATATAACTTTATATCTTGCATCTCATTTGGACTGACCTACTAAATAGGTTGACCTACCTGCCACTGTGGTCCAACTTTGATATGAATGGTTGTCTTTTTATCCCAAAGAATAGTGATGTCTTTCTCTGGAAGGTATACTACCATGTAGTACCCTGCCTTCCAAAGCTGGTATGTAGGTTCATTTTCCAGAAGAAAACCTATTTGTTCCTTTAAAAATAATAATAATGATAAAGAAAAAAGTGAATTCCTTGTTCTCTAACCAAAATGTAAACATTAAAATTTACTATCCACCAATAAATATCTATGCACTAGTATTTTTGCTTAGTCCCATTTTTATGAATTCTATAATAAAAGACAAAGCAAATGCATAAAATAGGAAACACATAAAATTGGTTATGAGACACAAACTGCCTGATGGGCTCAACATGGACAGGTGAGCATAGGGGAAAAGGTATTTCAGTTATAGAGAAAAGCATGAACAAGAGCATGGATTGAGAATAAATTTTTTTTAAGATTTTATTTTTATTTTTAGAGAGAGGGGAAGGGAGGGAGACAGAGAGGGAGAGAAACAGCAATGTATGGTGGCCTCTCACAAGGACTTCACTGGGGACCTGGCCTGCAACCCAAGCATGTGCAATCACTGGGAATCGAACCGGTGACCCTTTGGTTCCCAGCCTGCGCTCAATCCACTGAGCTATACCAGTCAGGGCTGATGAAGAATAAATTAAAGGGATATACCTACTAACTCAGAAATTCCATATTGATGATGAATAAATATGACTGAGTGCAAAAAATGTATGACTTTACCTACAAACCTACACAATCGGAAGATAAAATCACAAAGTGTGCACATGTATGTATATGTACACACATACATATATATCATACGCATATATGAAAGAGAGTGGGGGGGATGAATTTCCACCAAAGGGACTGAGGAAGGCTTCTTGCAAGGGGTGGGGGATGAACTGATCTGCAAGAGGCCATACATTAGAAGGTACTAGGGCTGGAAATGAGGATGGAGAAGAAATCATTCTAAGCAAAACAGATCACCTGAACAGAGAGGCTTAGAGGCAGGAAAATCCAAGATTTGGCCAGGACTAAGGAGAGCACCAAAGGATGCAGGGGTGTCCAACCTTTTGGCATCTCTGGACCACACTGGAAGAAGAGTTGTCTTGGGACACACATTAAATACACTGCAACACGCAATCACACACACAAAAACCATCTTGTTTAAAGTAAATTTACGATATTATGTTGGGCCATATCCATAGCCATCCTGGGCTACAGGTTGGCTGGGCCACACTGTGGGTAGAGCACAGGTTTCATGACTAGAGCAGCCTCAGACCCTTTGCAACCATGTCACCCACAAATGCAAGGGCTGAGTGTACTGAATAAAGGCTTTTGAATAGGAATGTGACAGGCCACATTTGTATATTAAAATAAAGGAATTTATATGCTTGAAAGAATAACAGTAGGAAGAAAACTAGAAACTGCAAAAGGAAGGAAAATTTAGTGACTTTAGCCTAAAGTGAGAATATACAGTGATCTTTATGAGCAGGGTCTATTTGCTATAAAAGATTACATTGAATTTAACATTGAAATGAACTCATATAATAACTTCAAAATTATATGGTTAAATCAAATTAAATAAAACTAATATTTCCAGAAGCAAAATAAAAATTATGAAGGAGATATGAAATTATTTGGTTATTATTCTTCCCCCCAAGTAATAACAAAAGCATACTTTAGAAATACTATACTATAGTAAACACTTATAAATATTCCATAGGACAAATTAAATAAACTTAGTCATAGCCATAAGGGGTTTTCAGTCTCTTAGACCAAGGTCATACTTATAAGTGCTCAGTGTATTGGATAAAACAGCACCTATTGTATAACCTATATATTGTTAATGGACTCTATCTAACCTCATTTCCTTCTACCCCCAAGTGCCTAGTTGGAGTTAGGGGCAAGGTCCTGGGTACCTGTGAGGGTCTGCACTCAACCTGGAAGTATCCTTGTGCCCAAGTGAGCAAGGCATTAAATAATAAAGGAAAAATACCATAACAGGACAAGAGAAACTGCAAAAGGAAGGAAAACATTACCCTGTTGAGTGGGGTCCCAAATTCTCGTTTTTCACTAGGCCCATAAAACATGGAGCCTGCCCTGCCCCCAAGTCACTCTCTGCCATAAACCTATTTTTGTTTGATGACACTTTTCAGTGCCTTTCTATTATCTTACTTTGTCTTTGGCATTATTATCTGTCTTCCACTCACTTGAATTTTAGCTCTTTGAAAGGTGTACTTTGTCAAGTTCAAGACAGTATTCTCAGCTTCTATATCAAGCCCTGACTCATAAATTTTGAATACCTTCCTTCACTGGCCTGTTCACGGGTCTCACCTTTCAGCCTTATCAGCAACAATGAAAGCATGGAGCAGGGCTTACAGCTCTGTTTCAATCATGAAATACTCTTGTGTATTTTCCTATTAAAGTTACCTCAGACTGACTGACATATCATTAGAACATAAAATGAATTTTTGGATAAGGCAGCTTATTATGAGACTTCCTTCAGCTTGGTTCTGCACATCTTTTCTCTTTGCCTACAGGACAGTTTTTATTAGACAGGACAGTTTACCACAAAACAAATGGTCCTCTTTGATCAAAAGGAGATGCATTTGGGTCTTCTCTCTTTTTTCTTGATGAGCCTGCTTAAAGGCTTGTCAATTTTGCTTATCTTTTTAAAGAACCAGCTCCTGGATTCATTGATCCTTAGAATTGTGCTTTTAGTCTCTATGTCCCCTAGAGCAAGGGACATAAAGGAAAGAATAAAGAAATGGGATCTCATAAAAATAAAAAGCTTCTGCACTGCTAAAGAAAACAGTACTAAAATAAAAAGAGAATGCCCTGGCTGCTGTAGCTCAGTGGGTTGAGCACGGGCTGGGAACCAAAGGGTCCCGGTTCAATTCCCAGTCAGGGCACATGTCTGGGTTGCAGGCCAGGTCCCCAGTGAGGGCCATGTGAGAGGCAACCATACATTGCTGTTTCTCTCCTTCTCTTTCTCCTTCCCTTCCCCTCTCTCTAAAAATAAATGAATAAATAAAATCTTTTTAAAAAATTAAAAAGAGAACCAACCATATGGGAAAACATATTTGCCAATGATACCTCAGACAAGGGTTTGAACTCCAAAATATGTAAAGAACTCATATGACTCCACTCTAAGAAGACAAGCAACCCAATTAAAAAATGGACAAAAGACTTGAACAGACACTTTTCCAAGGAGGACATACAGAGTCATATGAAAAGATGCTCAGTATCACTACCCATCAGAGAGATGCAGATTAAAACCACAATGAAATACCACTTCACACCATTGAGAATGGCCATCATAAACAAAGCAACAACAAGTGTTGAAGGAGATTTGGATGAAAGAGAACCCTGGTGCACTGTTGGTGGGAATGCAGACTGGTAAAACCACTGTGGAAAACAGTATGGAATTTCCTCAGAAAGCTAAAAGTGTAACTGCCTTTTGACCCGGCAATTCCACTGCTAGGATTATATCCTAAAAACCCTGAAACACCAATCCAAAAGAACATATACAGCCCAATGTTCATAGCAGCACAATTTACAGTAGCCCAGTGCTGGAAGCAACCTAGGTGCCCATCGGTAAATGAATGGATCAAAAAACCATGGTACATTTACACAGTGGAATTCTATGCAGCATAAAGAAAGGAACTCCTACCCTTTGTGACAGCATGGATGGAACTGGAGAGCATTATGCTAAGTGAAATAAGCCAGGAGGTGAAAGACAAATACCATATGATCTCACCTTTAACAGGAACCTAATCAGCAAAACAAACAAACAAGTAAAATATAACCAAAGACACTGAAATTGAGAGCAGGCTGATGGTGACCGGAGGGGAGAGGGAGGGAATTTTAAGGGAAAAGGGTGAAGGGTTTGCAGGAGCAATTATAAAGGACAAATGGACAAAAATGGGGGAGGGGAGGGGAGAGGAAGGTGGGGAGGGCTGGGGGGTTGGGCTAGGGTGGGGGGAAAAGGCAGAAAACTGTACTTCAACAATTAAAAATTAATTAATTAATTAATTAATTTTATAAAAAGCAGATGCATATGCCTTTCATTTCAGATTAGGAAGTAAGAACGGTTCTCACCAGCACAGTGTTGTGCAATGAATTGCCCAAAATAGAGAACTCCACTGCAGGTGAGAATTAGAGCACTTCACACAAACTCTAGTGATATCATAAATGTGAAGAACTGAAATATTTAAAATACAGCTTAAATACATTCATAAAATGTTTATATCTTACATTTTTTAAGATTTTATTTATTTATTTTTATTTATTTATTTTTTATTAATTTTTTAATTACAGTTATTTACATCCTCTCCCCTCCCCCCTCCCCTCCCCTCCCGTCCCACCTCCCCGACCCAGCCTCCCTCCTCCCCCTTAGTTCTGTCCATGTGTCCTCTACAGTGATTCCTGAAAACCCTTCTCCCCATTGTCCCCTCCCCCCATCCCCCTGTCTATTGTTAGACTGTTCTTAATTTCAGTGTCCCTGGTTATGTTTTGCTTGCTTTCTGCTTTTGTTGGTTATGATCCGGTTAAAGGTGAGATCATATGGTATTTGTCCCTCACCGCCTGGC
>PVJI01012168.1:29589-52929 GCA_004026765.1 Micronycteris hirsuta | reverse complement strand
GAGGGAGAGAAGTCGAAGGAAACGTGGACGCCTAGGGAACGTCCTGACATGAAACGTCCTGTGCAGATGCACGTCGGTCAGCTCAGCCCGGGGCCCCTGTCCTGAGTCTCACGGACTTCCCGTCTGTGGACCCAGGTGGCTCCGCAGAGACGACCTGGCCCCAGCCTGTAACTTAGGGTGACGCGACCGAGGCCCGGGACGACCGACCGGCTCGACGCCGTGACGGTTGTTGGCGACAGAGCGGCGCCCACGACGCGGGTCCCCTGGTTCCCGGTGAACACGCGCGCTGGCTCCAGGCCGTGGGAATTGCTGGACCGTCTCCATTTGTTTCCTCGCCTTTACATGTCTCATGAATGCTGTCACCTCGTCCCACCTGCTGAGCACATCCACACCTGTCACCGCATGTGCTGACGTGAGTGTCCTCCCGGAACGGCTCTCACTCGGGTTTGACGCTCCGGGAAACGAGGCGGGAGGAAGCGCCTGCTTCCCCGGAGTCTCACTGAGATTTACGGTGGAGCCGGGGCCGGAGGTCGGACTCCTGACCTGAGTCAAGGTTAAGTTCTAATCACACGTTCTTGCTATTTCTTGTTTCATTCAACCAATGCGTGAGAGTCTGTCGTGCGCCAGGACTGTCAAATCCTGTCCTGGTCCTCAGGCAATTCCTTGCCTGGCTGGGGAGAAGAATACATAAATATTATCAGAACAATGTGGAAGTTGAAAAATAGTAATAAAAAACTGTTACGGGGATGTGTAAGAAGCAATAAATACCCTTTGGGAGATTATAGAGCCTAACAGAACTTTCAAATAAGTATTATATTCTATTAGAAGTGAACAACTATAAAGGCAGTTTTAAGTAAGAATCCTTTTACAACCAGACAGGATCCTGCTAAGGGCCCGTGTTCCTTCTGCTCGGGGAACACTCTGTAAATCTATCACAGGAGGGGATCCAGCCAGGGGCGGTGATGTCTTCTGTAGTATCTTCTCTCGCAGTTAAGAGAAAAAAAATCATACTACGTAGAGGGATTATTGGTCCCATTTGGTTATTTTTCTTAGAAACAGTTTATATAAGTGTTTATTATGGATCATTTATAAAATTAAAATTATATAAAGCCCTATCTTTCAGCTTGTTTTTCATGCATAACAGAGCATAAACTAAAACTATAAACTGTTAGATCAAGCCTCACCTGAAATGGGTTATTTTGATACTTCTCAGTTATAAAAACTAACAAATTTCCTGTTTTGTTCAAGCTGGTTTGGGTTTTACATTTCTTATAACTTTAAAGGTTTTTTAAATTGATTTTAATGAGGGAGAGAGAGAGAGAAACATCCATGTTTGTTGTTCCAATTATTTATGCATTCATTGGTTGATTCTCCTACACGCCCTGAGCCAGGTTCAAACCTGCAACCTCGGCACATCAGCACAACTGCGCTACCCAGCCAGGGCTCAGAAGCCTTGATTAGCATGATACAAAGCCCGTGTTAGGTGAAGATTTTAACTGTGGGCCTTCCAAAATTGTCTGAGTAGGTTGTATAATGAACAGAACCTACACGTCATTTGAAGTATTTTGTGCTTCTAAATACATTTCAAGTTTCTAAGTAGTCCCAAGCAGAAGATAAGAACAGGAACCCTAGTCTGCGGCTGCCAAGTTTTAGAAGTGACCCATGGAGAGAAGAAAACCCAAGTGAGGAAATTATTTCTCCAGAATTTTCAAAGGTAATAGAGATATTTTGCTCCACTATCTGTAGAAAGGAATATAGAACACCATGTAAACATTTTCTTGAAAGTCTTTATATGATTATTATTTTAAATACAGTGCAAGAAAGTTCCCAGTAGCTGGTCATGATTGGCGATGAAATGGTTTTATAAAGCAATTTCCACTATTTTCCGTCTACACCAATTTGATGTATTCAGTTGTTTAAAACAGCTATTTTTATATTCAGTTAAATGTAATATTACAGTTCATATCACTTTCTTTTCACAGGAAAGTGATTCTTTGAAATTAAATCTAAAAATGTAAATTAGGAAAAAACAAATGTATTTTTATCTGAAAAAATCATAGGATAACAAATCAGTTAAATGATTTGTTTATGCAAGTTAACAAATTATTTGATGGCTTTGGTCGATTTACTTAAACTATTAATCCAGACTGTTCTGCGGAAATCTTTTTTGACTGACTTTTACTTATTCACCAACCCTCAACCAGCTGGAGGACAGCATCGTTCAGGAGACGTTGACCCTGACCTTCGACATTTACTCTCAGTTCTCCTGCGGGTTCCAATAGCATCCTATGTTTACCTCCATTGCAGCTCTCACAGCAAGTGTCAACATTTATTAAGTCCCAGCTGCGTGACAGGTGCAGCAATCAGCATACGTTGGTGGGCGTGTCAAAGACAGAGGAGGTGTGACAGAGGGACAACGGATAACCGTGGACAGTGTGTATTCCCAGAACCCAAAAGAAAACATAACTCCAAGAAGGAGAGGATGGCCAAGGAAACCAAGGCAAGAGAAGTAATAGCTACGATCGAGTAATAATTATCATTGTACAGCTTTAGTCTGGTATTGGCAGCAGAATCTAAATTCTTAGAAAAGGCTGTGTACAAAGAATATTCAAGATGCAAATCTGAATCTGTTTGATTTGAAAAACTCATAACTTTTCCTCCACACTCGCTGTTCTCAAACCTTAGTATGCATAAGAAGCATCCAAAGAAATGCCTATGAATGCAGGCTCCTGTCTCAAACAGCAAATCTCTGAAGTGAGGCCTTGCTTTTTGAAGAAGCACACCCCAGGTGATTCCAACCAGTTGCCCAGGGACCCCACTTGCAGCAACACTGCACTCTCCTACCAGCTCTAACAGGAAGTGTTCCTGTCCCCATCCCAGCATCCATAGCGCCACCTCCTCCCTTTCCCACACTCCCACATGAGGCTCAGGCTACAGGTAGGGGAGGGCTGCTGCCTTCGCCCTCCTCAGGTGCTGTCCTCTCTGAGGGACCATCAGTTACCAGCTCTCCTTTCTGCGATGAACAAATTCCCACACGGACAGTGGTGCGTGAAGGGTTCTCAGGTCACTGTGGGGCTAAAATCTCGAGGGAGTGTCTGTCTGGGGTCTTTGCGGGGCCAGAGGCCTGTGCTGTGCATTGTGTGGCCAGGGAGACTGGGAGTGAGAACACCGATCATGGTGCAGAGAGCCTTGCCCCTCCCGTGACTTTGGTTAGAAAGTAAGTGACCGTCAAGGACTCCGTTACCCGTTTGCCTTGTCGGGGTCGAAGAGGGTAGGAAATCACACCTTTATTGAATCCCAAGTAAAATTCAGAGGCTTACATGTTTCGTCCTCTTCAAAATGCAAGGCCCCACTTCAGAGATTTGCTAAAAATCTGTATTTTGCAAACTGGGGAAAGAAAGACCCATGACAGTACTTCTCAAACTTTGCTGCCTGTTAAAACCAACTGGGATGATTTAAAAACACCCAGTGCCCAAGCTGTGCCCAGTACCAATTGCAACATTTCTGGGGGTCCAGGCATCAGTATATTTATATATTTTTACATTGTCCCAAGTATTTCCAGTATGTAGACAAATTTGAGAACCAGCTACAAACGGGGATTAAAAACTTGATAATTGCATTAACTCCTCAGGGGAGTCTGGCTTGGCAGGAGGAAATCTGACCTCCCTTGTGTTTGCTTAGGCAGAGCTCCCTGTTTACCCTGCTGCCCCTGTACTAATCCCTGGAGGAAGCAGTCACGTGAACATGAACATCCTAAACTACAGGCCTGCCTGCCTCTCTCTGTCTCTCCCCAAGCTGGGCTTCTTTTTTTTCGTAGAAGCCAAGATGATGGGGCTCAGGGGAAGGCCCGTGCTTTCCCAAGATCCATGAAAGCATCAGCCTAAGAAAGGAAAGGCCCTCCTTCCCTCTGTGGAAGAGCCATCAGTGACCCTTCAGACAGGGGTGATGAATCACGCTGGGTGAGGGCCCAGTCACCACTTGCCTGCCACAGAGCCTCCCGCAGACTCAGCAAAGAGTTCTTCAGTCTGGAGGAACTGGGGCGACCACGTCTACCTGGATCTCATGTGCCCTTTCTCCTCCGACAACCCCAAAGGAGGAAGGGGAAAACTCCCAATCAGGGCACATGCCTGGGTTGCAGGCCAGGTCCCCCAGTGGGGGCCACATGAGAGGCAACCACCCATTGATGTTTCTCTCCTTTTCTTTCTCCCTCCCTTCCCCTGTCTCTAAAAATAAATAAGTAAAATATTTTTTTAAAAATGACACTGAATAAAATGCCATGATGTATGATGAATCGTATCACCAGCATATTGGCAAAATGAACAGTTTATCCTATTACTTTAAAAAAGCAGTATATGTTATAAAGAGAAGTTTCTCAATTTAGATAGATGCCTACTTGTCTTTACTCTCCTTATTTTAAGGTTTACTTAAATTTTTTCACTTAATAACTAACCATTCTTTAACAATCACTTCTCTAATGTCTTCTCCAATGCCTGAGAGTGTGAATTGAACTACCTGTCCCTGTAGAGCTTCAACAAGTGAAAAATGATCTCACTAAGTATGTTGCATATTGCTAAGAGATGCCTATATGTCTAAAATTAGAAAATATTCTCAAGCAGAAGCAGAAATTATTTCATTTTACAGGTAAAAAAAGCATTTCTTAATTTTTAACAGCATAATCATCATTCATAACCATCGAAGATTTAAATAAATGACACAAACCCACTGACACTGCCACAGAACTTATACTTTTCCAACTTCCAAAACAAGGTTCTTTAAAAAAGAAAGATTTTGTTTATTTATTTTTAGAGAGGGGAAAAAGGGAGAAAGAGAAGGAGAGAAACAGACACTGGTACACGCAATCCAGGCACGTGTCCTGACCTGGGATCAAACCCATGACTTTCGGTTTGCAGGCTAATACTCAATCCACTGAGCCACTCCAACCAGGGCCAAAGTAAGGTTCTTTTACAAAGAAGGTATAGAAAGCCTGTGGCAAATGAGATTTTGAAACAAATATAACAAACAATATAAAACATAAGATTGTATTAAGGAAGAACCCACTGGATCCCCTTGCTTCATGTCATAGAACTGTAATAACCATTAACAGCCTGTTTGTAGATATTTTGACCTTGTATTTTGACTTCATACTCCCATTCTTAGTGGCTAAAAATCAGGCAGATCCCCGTATAGTAAACTCGAAGGAAAATTCTTATTTGTTCAAAATATATGCTGCCAACTTATTAAATTTGGGTCTTTTCTTCCTCTTTCCACTTTACCCGTTTTCAAATTTCTACCCCTTTTTATAACACCTGAATGCCAATAACACTTTATGGTAATTAGTCCCAAGAATGCAAGTATTTGGGGTCAGAGGAATGTATGTATGGTTCCTCTCTCTTTCCCAGGTTAACAAATGACTTTGAACTTATTGGAGAGTATACTTCTATTTTTAGACTGTTAGCAATTAAACTTGCTTATAAAATGCACAGCAAGCTGATTAAGGTAGTAAAACTTTCTTTAATAAACATGAGGAGGTAATTAGTAGTAAAGAAATGCAAATGTACCTTTGAGGTGGAGGCCTTAGGAACCTCTTGTTTCCTTTCTAGTGAGTTGGGCCCTCTCACAGCCTGCTGCTCATGGTATGAATGGGAAACTTTCTGAAAAACAGTTTGGCATTAAGTATCAAAAGCCTTTTAAAAAGTCCCTATCTTTGGCTCAGCAAGTAATTCTAGTTTTAAGACATTTTTGCCCGAGGCTATAGAGAGATACACAAAGATTTGCACTCAGGAATAGTTATCGTAGAGTTAAAATGAAGAACTTGAAACCAACATAAGTAACTGAAAAGTCACAAGTAAATACAGTATGACACTGTTGGGAACCACCCTGCCTGGTTTCAGAAGCTGTAACCCCCCATGGCTAAGGCTGAGTGAGAGACCTTGGGACCCTAAGACACTAAGGAGACAAAGCTTAGCTTCCCGGCTGGGGCACCGCCTCTGCCCACTTTACTTCACCCTGCCTGGCCCCAAGTGGATGATTGGTTTGTCAATGACAGGTAAGATTCCTCAAGGGAGGGATGACCTAAGACAGGCATGGTCACTAAGGGGTCCCCAGGGAAGGACCTGGGGAGCTATAGAAAAAGGGGGTGATGGACCCTCGCCCCTTGGCTTTGACATAGCCTGAGTCCTCATTCTGTCTGCAAGAAATCTCCTAATCCTTGGCTGCCTTACTTGCCCTGCCTGACTTAAGCGTGAAACAATGCTGGAGGGCAGTGCAGCCCAGAGCAGGAATGGGTGGTTCCCCAGAGCGGTCAGGCCTAAGAAAAAAATGCATGAAATCCTATGAAACCTGCTTTGCTAAGAATGTCCTCAATTTTCTCATAAGGATCCAAGCATGAAATGAGTTTGTTTCTCAAAGTTTTCTGGCCCTTTAGCTAACTGACCCTGACTCAGAATAAGCCCTCATAGTTCTTTGTACGTTATCTATTGTTTTATCCTTACCGCCTGACAATGATGGATGAGCTTTACCTGTATTCCTGTGCAAATCGAACCCAATAAAAGCCCATTGAGGAACAATCTCCTGACCCTTCTCCTTTGAGAGATCGGCCAGCTTTCCTCCCCAAGCAGATCATGTCTTGATAGACTTATTCTCATCCATGGTGGATGGGGTGGGGGGGGCCCTCTGCAGGCAAAGCTCCCCCACAGGACATCTCTATACAAAGCAAGGCACAGCATGTGTAAGAGCATGGAGATGTGACAGTGTACAGTATGGTCAGTTCTATGTGGCTGAAGCCAAAATATGTGGGGAGCAATCAGCCCAGACTCACAAAGGTTTTGCGTGCCATGCTGAGGTGAGGTGTTTGGAATTTATCCTCAAGGTAATCAAGAGCCAGTGGTAAATAAATACGGTCATAAAATCTTTGCAGCTGACCCCATAAGAGGTAGGGTCTATTTTACCACTACTTAAGCCTATGCTGGCTGCGACTTGCTTTGGCCAATAGAATATAGCAGAGTGAAAGTGTATAAATTATACAGCCTAGGCCTCAAAGGACCTACCAGCTTCTCCCTTGTCCCTCTTAGAATGCTGCCTGGAGACCCCCTGTCAGGTAGGTGCTCTAACCTAGTGGAGGACGAGAGAGGCCACATAGTAGAGAGATGAGCTTCCCCAGCCAAACACCAATACTAATTGTTAAACACACAAGTGAGACCACCTTGGACCCTCCAGCCCAGATGATCCTCTGGCCAAATACAGTCACATTAGTGAGCCAAGTCAAGCCCCAGAATCCTGACAAATAATATATCATAGTTGCTTTAAGTTGCTAAGTTATGGGGAGAGTTGTTATTCAGCAATAATTAACTGATAGGGAGTCCCATCTGCAATTTCAGACCTGTAACTTTAGCTGTATAATTTTAGGAAAAAATTTTCTCTGGCAGGAGTGTGGCAGATAGAGTTGGGGAAAGGGCAGCAGAAAAAAACAGAAGGTTACTTCCAGTTGAGAAACTGAAGTATGGAACTTAATATACTCATTTTTTTCACATCTTTTATTGTTGTTCAAGTACAGTTGTCTCCATTTTCCCTCCACCACCCCAGCCTTAATACACTTACATATTTTGAAGCTATGTGAAAAGAGAAATTTAAGAAACATATAAGATGTAAAATTAATAGATGTTGGTGATCAATTTGGGGGGAGACAGGAATCAGGATGGCTCCAGATTTCCAACTTATTTGCTAAGTTTGGGACTATAGGAAGGAAGTGCATCCCATGCACCAAGAGCAGTGCCTGGGCACACAGTAGGTAATCAATAAATATCTGTGTTGATTAATTGATTCTCACAACAATACAAAGGATCGGATACTAAATTACTCTCATCGTCCAGGTGACAACGCAGAGGGAAATTAAGTAACTTGCTTTAAAATTACGCAGCTAGCAATGGCAGCCCACGATCCCCAAGTTCATAACTGTTTAGGCACTGGAACTTGAATGGCCTCTATTTTTCTAAGAAGAGAAAAGATCAACTTTTAAAATAAAAATCTTTTTAAAACGATGGGTGAAAATAAAATTTGCATATCTTAGGATGTTGAGGAAGACGACGTGTAAAAGGTGTGGAAGGACGGATTGGTCTCAGGGTGGATCTGCCTGGAATCCTCCTACTTTTCATTGCAAACACAGACTAAGGCACCAAGAATCTGTCAAGAAGTTCATGATATAACAAGAGTCGGGATTCTTGATCAGGGTTCTAAAGAAAACATCAGAAAAAAGTTTCAGTGTTCTTGCAAATCAAATACTTAAAGCCTCACGTTCTTTACAGAGGGTAGAAAATGGTGGGGGAAAGGTACTTAAATGGTAAAAGCCAGGAACTTTCCAACTAGGAGCACCTCGGGCTGGTGTCATCTGACCCTAACAGGACAGATGGACAGCCTCCTCCAACAAACAGCAATACAGTGAGTACAAGGGCACAAACTACCAAGTCAAATGTGCCTTGAGGGAGAAAGTGGTGTCGATGCTGACCATTGCGCTTAGATGACCACACGAGAGAGAACAGATGCCCCAGACACTGCCTTCCCAGCGTTATGAAGACACAACATCAAGGGAAAGTGTGTGGCCGGGATGTGGGGTGGAAATGGGGGCACAAAGCAAATAAGAAATAGATGGATGTGGGGAGAGCAAGGCGGGCCAGGCTAGAAATAAAAACGTCAACTTTTTTACTTTGATAAGTCTACAATCGCTGTCCTCACAGAGGACGTTTTTATTTGCTTTTTTAGAGAGAGAGGAACATCAGTGCAAGAGAAGCATGAATTGGTCACCTCCACATAGACGCAGACCGGGGATCCATGCCAGGACCAGGGATGAAACCACTACCTAGGTATGTGCACTGACCGGGAACTGAACCTGCGACCTTTCGGTTACAGGACAACGCTACAACCACATGGAGCTACACCAGCCAGCACCAACCACTTTTTTAAGTGCTGAGGAAAATACAGACATTATTTTATATCAGCTACTTTGATCATACCAGCAGCTGTTTCAGGAATCCACGTGGGTCACTACACTTGAATGAAGGATAACCAAAGACACACATGTATTTTGGCTTCAAAGCATAAACATTACTACGTGTTTGAAAGTAGCAAACACAAACCTAGAGATGAGAAAACCAAAAAGTAAAGGCATTGATAAATGATTTTGTTGGCTAATTTCTCTAAGTATACACTGCATTTAAAGTCTGTTTTAAAGGAGAACAGTAGTTATCACAATATGAACAATATTCAGCTGCCATCATCCTGGCTGACCTGTCCTCTTTATCATCCTTTTCCGGAGCTGGAATTTTAAGAGCACACAAGAGTAGACAGACTTGTATAACAGAACATCCCTGAGTTCACTGGCCAGCTGCAACAAAGGCCAACCATGGCTACTTTCAGTACACTCGCCCGCCTTTCCCTGCATTACTGACAGCAAATTCCAGATACTCTATTTCTGTCATTATATCAGTATATTTCCCTAAAGAAAAACTCTTTTTGAAAGTATTACCAAAATATCATTATAATATTCATAAATTAACATAACATATTTAACTTCATAAAATAGTTTTCAAATTTCCTATTGTTTTAAGTTGGTTTCTTTGAATTAGGATCAAAATAAAATCCACAAACTATGATAGCTGGATGATATGTCTTTAAGTCTCTTGCAAATGTAAATTCCTATTTCCTTCCTCCCTCCCTCCCTTCCTTCCTTCCTTCCCTGACTCACTCCTGCCCACCCATGCTCCCTTCTTCCTCCTGCACTGGCTCTTGCTCTCTTTTCTGCCTCTCTCTCTCTTTCTGTCCTTCTGTCTTTTTTTTTCTTTCATTTGTTAATTTATAGAAACGGAGGTGTTGGTTATGCAACATTCCCACAATCTGGATTTATGCCAGGGTGCACTTTAACACGTTCCTCTGCCCCGAGCACTTCCCCGAGATGGGGGCGGGATCTACAGCACCGCTGTCTGACAGAGAGAGAGGGCGAGTCTCACACGTAACATCAAGTTTTCCAGTAGCCACACTGAAATCTAAAAAGTGTAAGCACACACCAGTACACAATCTCCCGCAGTGCACTTACCATTACACATTTAGGGAAATATAATTTTACCAAAGTTATAAAATTGTGTCTAACAGAAAAATATTTTCCATGGCTCCAGTTTTTTCAGTTTACTTTTAAATAAGTTCTAAATTAAATATAATTAAAATTCAGTTCCTCAGTCCTAGTAGCAATATTCCAAATAATCAACAGCCACATGCATGTAGCAGCTACTGTATTTGACTGGCGCATGTAGAGAATGACCTGATTCCTATCTGATATGCTGGCAAGACCACCTCAAACGTGGTGAGTGGTCTTCCATCAGGGGGCGCAGCACGTCCTGTGTGTTTCTTCTAATGATGTTAGCTGCCCTTTATGTTCAAGGCCTGTATGCGCTGATTGATTGTGTGGAGTAAAAGAGTGATATTCCATCATCATGTAACGTTACCTGCGCACTTGTATAAAGAGAAACTTCCCCTAATACTACTTAGTTACTTAGTGGTACCGTTTCTAAAGAAAACTGCAGCTGAAAGGTGTGGGGGGGGGACGTGGTTCTAGCATTGCCAGCATCCTCTGTGGTGACCGATTATTCTCTTCTCTTTTTCTCTTATTTTTATCCCGTGTTGATGTGAACTCAAGATTTCAAACACATTGAAGTATTTCAATCCCTTGAGATGTGTCCTTACTGATGTTCCCATTACCTTCTCTTTCAGTCAGGAAAGCGACTTCAAATTGGTTCCTTCATCCTTTTCATGAGACCCTGCTAGTCTTTGGGGTCTCCCAATGTCAGTGTGACAGGTGGTTCTGTCTCATCTTGAATATTTACTGGTCCTGACCTGGACCCAGTCATTTCTCTAAGAATCTCCGGCTTATTTTTGTGGGAAACGGTCCCAAATCAAAATGTGTATCGCAGGGCTACTCATTGACCTGGTTTATTTCTAGGCCTCTCTGACGGACAGAGCTGGGCAGTACTCATATGCATGTGTATTCGTGTACTCACATACACTCACAGACACTGCCCGTCTAAACTCGGGACTACAGGGTTTTTACTGAGTGTTTATCTTTTACCCGAATCTCCTTCCTCTGACATCAAGAAGTTTTGCTTTCAACGACACCGGGAGGAATAGAATCAGAATATCCCAAGCTCCCGTTTGCTGTTTCTCACGTTGAATGGACCGAAGAATAAAGACGGCAGCACCACCTCCCCTCACGGCACAGCTGAGAATGGCTGTTTCGGTTTTGTTACTGGCTTGGGGTTTAGACGCTGTGTTTTTAAGTCTCTTGGAATAGTTCTAATCCATACAGTTGTTTACAAAAGGGATACATACACAGGTTCACTTGTCACATTATGGTTTTATTGTCTAAAGGTGAAATTTTAAAAACTTAATTTCCTTTCACGATCGTGTAAATATAAACAAGCTACATTCACAACCGTCTGGCCTTGACTCTGATCTGCAGGTGCCTCAGAGGCCTGAGCAGAGGGGGGCCCAGGCCCCTGGTCTCTGCAGATGCTGGACGTCCTGGCCAGGGTTCCCGTTTCTGGCCTAGTTGGGGACAAAAAGATGAGATTTCTTTTGGAGTCAATTTCAAAGCTTTGCCTAACTGGGGTTTTGGTGTCCAATGGAGACTTAGGAGCTAGAAATGTGGCATAAAACCTGAATAAAGTAGAATAATTCAGAGTAAAATAGGCCATTTAAATAAGACACAGGACTTCCACCCTGGGTCCCCAACCCCCACCCCCGAGCTAAGACTCCATCGCCAGTGACGGCGCTGCCACGTCAGTGTCTCAGGCCTCCCGTTAGCAAACGGGACAACCCGGGTAGTGACACGAGGTCTTGTGCGGAACCTCCTGGGCCAGGACTCAGCCCCGGCCTTTTACCCCTGAGTCCGGGGGTGGCGCGGTCTGGTCGCTGGGCTTTAGTGGCAGGACCAGAGCGCTCTCGCTGCCATGTGCGCGTGGACAGCGCCACTCCGGGGACCATGTGCCCGGGACGCTGACCCCTGACGAGCAGGTGAGAACTCAGAGGACACGGCAGCGAGGCGCAGACAGCGGCTGGAACCGTTCCTTCCCCGGGAAGCCGGGGCAAAAAGGCACTTTTCTGAGAAGTGAAAAATGGCCCTTATTCTAAGTAAGAGAGGGGTCCCACAGAGGTTTGGACTCGGGTCGCTGGATTCAGGGTCTTGTGTCCTCCCATCACACCACGGGTCCTCCCGTCACGCCACCGAACCTCCCGTGGAGCGGTCATTTATGGCACCAGCGGTGTGTCAGTACTTACGGTATTTAGCATCCACAGGACCTGCTGCTGATCCCGAGGCATTTCTTCTTCTACTCGGACCAGACTTAGGCACAGCTCACCTGCATAGATGGTCGCTGTCTTGCTTTCTCTCTGCCTCTCGCCATTGATGGTCTTGTATCATTCACCAGCATCTCAGAAAATGAAGTAAAATTCACTCTCCGCTTAGGGCCAGGGTCTCCACCATAAACCACATATGCTGCCTCAGTTTACCGGAGTTTCCTGTCCTGAGGTTAAATCTCTGCAAATAATAGTGTTGTTTTCCTTTTTATGACCTTCATAGTTTTCCCACTGCCCAGAGAGGGCAGATGATTGTCAGGGCAGGACTTGGGGTTTCCTGGGTCCTGTGGCCACACAGCGCCCCCTATACTCCAAAGCCACCCCCCCCCCACCTGTGACATATGAAGGTGTCTCCGCAGTGGAGTGGGATTGGTGGAGTGGAATTGGGAGTCAGGGGGACTTCCTCTTCTTTTTCATACATTTCTTACCTGTTATTGTAAGTTTTTCTTATGTCAAATGTACCTTTGTTTGATTTACAATACAATTAAAACAATCAAGTTTAACATTTACATGAAGAACTCAGGCCAACCATACCACATGAAGTGACTCAAAGCCAGCTGCACACCAAGGCCACGAGGCTGGGCTCTGATGTGTGTGCAGTCACAGACTGTTCTCCAAGAGCTCGGACAAGGCAATTTCATTCTGGTTTCTCAATATATCACAACTGGAAATTGCGCAGTTTTTAAAAATGAACATATAACAAGGCGCTCGGGAGCACTCGTTGTGGGGCCACAGGGTATGAGTATTCAAGTTGTCTTACCATGCAGGTAACACCTAAAGATACAAATACCACCCCACTAAACATTCACATGTATGATAGGTATAATTCCACATATCTCAAAACAATAATCTGTGCATTTCATTGTCCCTACTTCATTTTATCCCCAAATCATTTCTTTTCTTACCCAACACACAGAACAAAAAAATTAGCATTAAAAGAAAAAAGCTAAGAACATATATGCATGGCATATGGACATGGACAACAATATGGGGATTATCTGAGAAGCAGGGGTTGAGTGGAGGGGGCAAAGGGGGGGAAGTGGGGACAACTATAATAGCATAAACAGTAAAATAGAATCTTAAAAAAAGAAAAAAGGTGCTAGCTAAAAACAGAGTCAGAAAGACCCCACCCACTGCTGCTGGGCGAGGTGTGTTGTTCCCAGAGACTGGATGAGGTTGCACCGAGGAAGGGGGCACAGTGGCTACTCTTGTTATGGAGAGGAAGTTTTTCTCCTCAGAGTTTGAGAAGATGAAACTTCCTTCTGGAAAACCGGGAAGTCGAGGGCTAACAGACAACAGAAAGCACTCTTGCGGGAGGACTTGAAGACTGGTCAACGTTCATGACTGTGAGAACAGAAATGGACTCCAGCCAATTTAAAAGCAAAGAAATCTGTTGAAAGGATGTTAAGAGATCACAGAGTGGCCAGGAAAGCGGGAGAACTGGGCTCTGACCAGGGTCAGGGAGAGAGCCAAATGAGGTTAGAACTGCGGTGGGTGGGAGACTGCCCCTCCACGAGGCGCCTGTTGCATCTGGGAGCCCAAGGAGACAGGCGGGGGTGTGCTGGGGGCCAGTGAACAGAACCACCCAGGGAATGTGACTCCTCCTCCCCTCTCCTCTCCCTCCCACCCTATTGCCCCACCTCTCTCACATCTCTTCTCCATCTGCTCTTCTCTCTTCCACTTCATCTCCTTCCCTTCCCTCCCATCACCTCCCCATCCTTCCTTACTTACTCCTTCCTATCTATGCTCCTCCACCCTTGTACATAATGAATGCCACCAGAACACCGTAATCAGTTTCCGCGGTATCAGAGAAAGATGAGGGAATATTTTCCATTAATGCAAGAAACACAAAAGTGTTTCTGTCCAGGCAGGCTCTTTGCAGGTCTTTGGGAGACAGAGAGGGGGGTCCAAAGTGGGGCGGTTGAGCATCCACAGCCCGTTCCCCGAGGCCTGGGCGTTAGGATGACCCAGGTGGCGGTGACTGAATGTAAGGAACCTGTGTTTCAGCACCACTCACACTTGATGGGCAAATCCTTTCCTTACACTAGTTCCACCAAGAAAAAGGCAGGTGTTCTCGGGAAGGACCACATCGCCACCTGGTGACCACATTGGGAACAGTGTACAGGGAGCCACACACCCAGCTGGTACTGTGGATGGGAGACAAAGTCAGTCCAAAGAAAACCAAATAGGCTCATTTAAAAAAAACCTGAAGGACTTCCAGCCAAGATGGACAACAACCAATTTAAAAACAAAAAATAACCATAACTGCCAGAAAATTGAACTGTATAAAAGCCCGACAACCAAGGAGTTAAAGAAGAAACATTCATCCAGACAGGTAGGAGAGGAGGAGACGGGCAGCTGGGACAGAGAGGACACGCAAAAAGGTGGTGGCTGGAGGACCAGGCAGGCAAGACGGCAGCTCGTGGACCAGGAGGTCCCACATTCACATGCAGATAAGCCAGGAGGAACAACTGGGGAGCAAGACAGACCACACAACCCAGGGTTCCAGCATGGGGAAATAAAGCTTCAAAACTTCTGGCTGTAAAAACCTGAGGGGGTTTCGGCAGCAGGAGAAACTCCCAGTCTCAGGAGAGTGAGTTGGAGAGACCCACAGGGTCCTAGAATGTATACAAACCTACCCACCCTGAAATCAGCACCAGAAAAGTCTAATTTGCTTGTGAGTAGTGGGAGAAATGACTGAAATCAGGACAAGAGCGAACAAGCAGCATTGTTCCCTCTCTGACCCCTCCCCTGCGTATAGTGCCACATCTCAGTGACCTGGGTTGCCCTGGCCTGGTGAATACCTAAGCCTCCACCCATTACAAAGTAGTAGTTACACCGAGACAAAGAAATATGGCCCAAATGAAACAACAGACCAAAACTCCAAAAATGGAACTAAGTGACGATGAAATAGTCAACCTATCAGATGCAGAGTTCAAAACACTGGAAATCAGGACACTCACAGTACAGATGCAAAATAAAGGAAGAAGTAAAGACCACATAAAGTGAAATAAAGAAAACTATACAGGGTACCAACAGTGAAGGGAAGGAAACCTAGATTCAAATAAAAAATTTGGAACAAAAGGAAAAAATAAACATTCAACCAGAACGGAATGAAGAAACGAATTCAAAAAAGATAGGGAGAGGGTTAGGAACCTGTGGGGCAACTTTAAATGTTCCAAAATCCAATTGTAAGGGTGCCAGAAGAAGAGCAAGAAATTGAAAACTTGTTTAAAAAAATAATGAAGTAGAACTTCCCCAATCTGGCAAAGGAAATAGACTTCCATGAAGTCCAGGAAGCTCAGAGAGTCTCAAAGAAACTGGACCCAAGGAAGCACACACCAAGGCACATCATAATTACATTATCCAAGATTAAAGATAAGGGAAGAATCTTAAAAGCAACAAGAGAAAAGGAGACAGTTACCTACAAAGGAGTTCCCATAAGACCATCAGCTGATTCCTCAAAAGAAACCTTACAGGCAAGAAGGGGCTGGAAAGAAGTATTCACAGTCATGAAAGGCAAGGACCTACATCCAAGATTACTCTACCCAGCAAAGTTATCATTTAGAATGGAAGGGCAGATAAAGTGCTTCCCAGAAAAGGTCAAGTTAAAGGAGTTTATCATCACCAAGCCCCTATTATATGAAATGTTAAAGGGACTTATCTAAGAAAAAGGAGATGATCAAAACTATGAACAGTAAAATGACAACAAACTCATAACTATCAACAACTGAACCTAAAAGACAAAAACAAAAACAGACTAAGCAAACAACTAGAACGGGAACAAAATCACAGAAATGGAGATCACATGGACAGTTATGAGCAGGGAGAGGGAGGAGGGACGAGGGGGGAAGGTATGGAGAATAAGAATCATAATTGGTAGGTAGAAAACAGACGGGGAGGTTAACAGTGGTATAGGAAATGGAGAAGCCAAAGAACCTGTTTGTACTGCCCATGGACATGAACTAATGGAGGGAGAATATTAGAGGAAAGTGGGTGCAGGGCAGAGAGGGATAAAGGGGAGGGGAAAAATGGGACAACTATAACAGCATAATCAATAAAATATACTTAAAAATAATAAATTTTAAAAAGCAAAAATAAAAATAAAAACAACTTGTGGCCCTGGCTGGTGTCATAAAATGGATTGAGCACCAGCCTGTGAACCAAAAGGTCTCTGGTTCGGTTCCATGTCAGAGCACACATCTGGGTTGCAGGTCAGGTTCCCCTTCGAGGGAGTGCAGGAGGCAACCAAATGATGTTTCTCCCCCTCTTTCTGTAAATAAATAAAATCTCTTAAAAACAACCTGTGGACTTCCAGTTAAGATGGCAACATAGGTAAACATCTTGCATAACCACATCCACATTACAAATAAAATATAGAACAACCATCACTCAGAACCCTCAGAAATTGAGTTGACTGGCAACCATGGAACTAAAAAACTACGTCCATCCAGACTGGTAGGACAGGGCACAGATGTGGAGGCTGGTTCCATATCCACACCAAATCCCCCAGGGGTCCAGTGCCAGGAAGATAAGTCCCCATCACTTCCGGCTGCAAAAACCAGTGGGAACTGAGCTAGTGGAAGACACTGCTGGAGTCCCAAGCAGTTCCTCTTAAAGAACCCACACATGGACTTACTTACTCAGAGTCACTCCCTCTGAGCTCCAGCACCAGGATGGCAGCTGAAAGGCACCAGTAACATACAGGGGAGAACTGAAGTGCCTGGCATCAAGGCCACACTACCAAGACAGGGAGTCATAGCAGTTCTACCTGGTACACAGAAGCAAACACGGTGTTACAGAACCCCACCAACGGTTCTATGGAACAGCTGTGGAGTTTGTTTGCCTGCTGTCAAGAAGCATGATTCCCAAGCCAAGAGGTTGGTGGAAAAGGAAAGGGGTTGTTTATTTAAAGGTTATACAGATTTAGAATAATGGCAGCATTCTGCTGTTAAGTCCTGCTCCCTTTAAAAACATTCAAAAACAAACAGTCCAACCTCTGTCTGCCAAACCAGGCCAATTTCAGAATATGCCACTCAGAGGTACAGTCTTTCAGAAAAGCAGAAGTCTGCAGCTCAGCATTCCCAGTCACAGTTTAGCTCCAAGCATCTCTCACGCGTCTGGGTGGCCAGGCAGGTCCCTGCAGCTCCACCAGCTCTGTTGCTGTCTTCTTCAGGCAGACTCCAGGCAGCCTCCTCTGCAGACTTCCCTTCTGCAAACCTCCCTGCAGACCTCATGGGTGACTCCTCCTTCATAGCAGACTTCCCTGACAGACCCACAGACAGACATCCTGGCCTCCTCTCACCTCCTGGTGGCACAATCTGATTTAAATGTTCATCTCAGAACTTCCTTGGTGATCTCTTAGGCTGGCTGAATTTGTTAACCTAGTCAGTCACCCCAGCCTCTGCCTGTCTCATAGGCCCACTGGGATTCCCGGAAGGATCCTGTGTACCTGACCACGTGTGTCAAAAGGTGTTGCTCTGAAATTTATTTTCTTTTGAAAGGGAAAAACAAACAGAATCTGGGAACTGTTGTGCAGTTCTGTTTTATTCCCCTTGGATACTCCTGACAACGGATTCTGATTTGAAAAAGCTAAGAGTATCATTGTGTTTGAAGACACTACAGGTGATTCATTTCCACCCCAGAATCTTTGGAGAAGTCCCCTAAGCGATGGTAGTTTTAAGTACAAGACCAGTGACATTTGGGGAGGGTTTTTTTTTCCTCTTTATGTTTTAAAGATAAACTCGATTTATTTAATTTCAAGAGCTTCCTGAGTGTGAGATTGTCGCTCTATATTTTAAGTATAAAATGATGGTGATGCTGTGTTCTTAGCATTGAAATTGTTTTATTCATTTATTTATTTTTAACTCTTGGAAATCTAAAATTTAATAAATAAATTCTGAACTGTGATACAATTTCTTGTTTTTATCTGTGTAGACAGGAATAAAGATTTAGACGGCAGGGAATCTGATTTATATGAAAGAATATGATGAATTATAAGATAAAGTTTTTAAAGACCGTAACATCCCCAAATTTTCCCTTTACTGTTTGCTGAAAAAAAAATTTGTGTCTTTGACTCCCTTCCTTAGGGAAGGTCCCAGCCTGTGAGATGCTTCTTCCTATTCAAGTCTCCTCTTCCTCCTCCTCCCCTTCCACCTTTTCTCCCTCCTCCTCCTTCAGTGGAGAAGCTGAAAGAGTGTGGGGTGTGGGGAAAAGAGCCACAAAGCAATGACTGCAGGAAAAAATTTTTTATTGGTTTAAGAGAAAGGAGAAAAAACTGTTTGCTGTTCCACTTATTTATGTACTCATAGGTCAATTTTTGCACATGTCCTGATTGGGGACCAAACTGGCAACCTCAGAGCAGGCAGAGAGTGTGCAGGAAGGTGCTCTCAGGAGCTGAGCTCCGTGGCCAGGCTGCAGAACCATCTCGTTGGTGAGCTTGAGGGAGAGGAAGGAAAGAGGAGCTGCAGGTTGCGGAACAAGCAATGGGAAAGCAAAGGAGGGGTGTGAATGGTTGTGGCTTGGCCCATAGGCTTTTCGGAGTATTCAAGTAATAGAAATAAAGGAAGTTAGCTTTCATTTTCAAGTACAGTTTGGTGCCAGGGAGTATTCTTTAAGCTCCCATCATGCTAAAGCTCAGCTTCATGGGCCTGGTCTCTATAGGGTTGTCCTTGGTTGCAGGAAAGAGTAACGGCCACCTTTCTCTTGAAACAAAATCTTAAAATCTCAACACCGTTCTCTCTCCCGTAAATTCATTGTGCGGTGGGAGGAGAGTGTGAGTCATGTTTAACATACAGAAGGGAAAATGCGCAGACTTGTATGCACAATATACCAGATGATTATAATGCACACGCCCGTGTAACCTACAAACCGATGAAGAAGCAAAATAGTACTAGTCATTCGGTCTAATTCCTCCCATGCTTCACTAGGCCATGCCCGTCTACCTCATGCCCCTCTCCCACTCAGTTTCCCCACCCCACCTGTAAGTTCCCTCATTAGGGTTTCATTTTCAACATTCCATATCGTTTTGGGTTTGAGCACTATTACATGTTTGTTAGCTGCTTGGATTTAAAGATTTTATTTATTTATTTTCAGAGAGAGGAGAAGGGAGGGAGAAAGAGCAATGTATGGTTGCCTCTCACATGACCCTCACTGGGGACCTGGCCCGCAACCCAGGCATGTGCCCCGACTAGGAATCAAACCGGGACCGCTTGGTTCCCAGCCCGCGCTCAATCCACTGAGCTACACCAGCCGGAGCGGATTTTTTTTTCTTATAAGGTTCTTATCCCCAAGACCCTAGTTATTTGTTTATAGTTCTACATGTCTTTTTCTTATTTTATAAAAGAATTCATTAAATATCTTCAGTACTAATTGGTTATGCCAACTGCTAGCAGCCTCTTGATGCCACGCTGCCCACAAGCCCTAAGACTGATAAGCAAGGAAGAAAGATCCACAGACTGTGCACATGGGCTAAGAGACAGCTGGGTGAGGGATTCAGGGATTCTGGGATTCTTTGTACACTGGATAGGCCTATGGGGGAGGGAAAACGTGGTCTCCACGTGGGAATATCCTCTTGGCTCCACGTAATTCTTGCCTAAAGAAGGAAGACACATCCCTAACTGGTGTGGGGCGGTGGGTTGGGCATCATGGTCAGGGCACAAGCCTGGGTTGCAGGCCAGGTCCCAGATTGCTCTCTCTCAACCAATCGATGTTTCTCTCCATCTCTTCTCCTTCCCTTCCCCTCTCTCTAATAAATAAATAAACAAATAAATAAAATCTTTTAAAAGAAAGAACAGCCAGAAGACGGCCGGAGTGGGGCACAAGGCAGGTCTCTTTCTCCCTGGCTGCAAGTACAGTGAGTGGTGGGCAGGCTGGCATGTAATCAGTGGGAGCACTGCCATTCCCCAGTGAGCCGTGATGTACTTACACTGTTGTTACCAGCCGTTCTGTTGGCAGCTTGTGACCTAAGAAGGGAAGAAAACAGAAGAAAGCAGAGATTACACCTCAGTTTCAAACAATCCAGGACACTGCGCCAGTTGCCAGAATCCTTGAACTGCGATGGTAACAAGCCAGGGAAAGGGGCCCTTAAGCTTTTGAATCCTGGAAAATTCTGTAAAAGGTATTTAACATTGATAGGTTGCCTCCAGGTGCATAAAATAGCCGTCTCTTCCCTACAGAATTGCTGAGGATATAAGTATAAAAATCCCCACGAACACAGCTATGCTGGGAGAGGAGGAGGGAGAAGGGAAAGCGCCGGCTATCCCGGGCAGGGAGGGAGGGCGCGCGGGAATACGAGGCGGGCGGGGAGCCTCCCGCCGAAGGCAGGGCTCGGGCCTCGTTTTTTCCGGGCCGGGGCGCCTCCTCCGCACCTGGGCGGGGAGGGCCGGTGGCGCGCGAGGTCCCGGAGCGACTTCCAGCGGCTTCGCCAGCGCCCCGCACCGCGCGGCCTTCCTGGTGCTGGCGGTGATGGGGGACTAAAGAGTTGGAAAATTTCAGTTTAAGGTAATAGTCAATAAGCCTAGTAGTAGTGAACGCATGTAGAAAGCTATTGCTTCAGGAACTGCAGTACCCTGACTCCAGGAGACAGCAAGCGATTGACCTTTGTGCTCCCGGAGAGACCCTAAGCGATCAGGGCGGCAACTGAGCCGCTGTGTTCCAGGGAGAGACTGCCCAGGACTCAGATAAAAAAAAAAATCACCCAGGACACAGGACGCAGGACTCAGAGAAAGAAAATGACCAGTCAGCGGATGAAAGGACGTCAGGGAAACTGCCGGACTGCAGCTTTATCTCATTTAGCTCTTTCCTGGATTCCAAATCCCTTACTTACACTTTTGCCCCCTTATGG
The DNA here is from genome assembly GCA_004026765.1 of Micronycteris hirsuta. Classification (NCBI taxonomy): domain Eukaryota; kingdom Metazoa; phylum Chordata; class Mammalia; order Chiroptera; family Phyllostomidae; genus Micronycteris; species Micronycteris hirsuta. Next base: position 31,688 of record PVJI01012168.1, on the reverse strand, counting down.
AAAAAGCTGGCTTGAATGGAAGACGGTGTTGGATACAAACCCACTGTCTTCTCAGATCGCAAGCCGTCTGAATAAAACGCCATAAAGATTCAACCCTGTCTCTGTTTATTGGATCTGGTTGTGACAGGCAGCACGAACGCCGGCTTTTCTGGTTTCAGTGGGAGCCTGGGGGGCGGGGAGGGGGGACGGGAAACGCGCTCTGGGGAGAGGGCGGGGGAGCGCACTCTGCACAGGTGGCGCGAGAGGCCGAGGGGTCCACACACTTCGATCGCGAAACAGGACAGCCAGGAGATGGCGGGGCGCTGGGCGGGGCGAACCCACACGCCGTGGGGCCCGAGGGGCGCGGTGCGGGACCACGGAAGACAGTGGCGTTTCACCGACCGGGGAGGTCAGCGGAGAGCGCGAACGGACCTCTCTCCTCCCGCCGTCCGAGCAGAAATTGCTCCGTCGTTTCCCCTATGAGGGGAACAGAAGGGTCGGCGCCGCGGGCCTGCAATGGCCAAGGTTCGTCCTGGGAGAACCGCCTTCAAGATCAAGGTGTCTCCCCTGCCAGGTCAGGGTGAGCGCACGCCCTCCGAGCACCGGGCAGCCTTCGCGTGCCTGCTCCGCACACTCAGGGCCACCGCCCGTCCTGCCCCAGCCGCGCGCGATCGCACACGGAGCGGGCTGTGCCACCATCGCTTGCACCGTCTGGTGTTGATTTCTACTCCTTTCTGCTTCCGGCAGCGGTCAGCGTTTTCCGTTTCCTGCCACTTCTCATGCTGCCTTTGTCGGGTCGGTGTTCGTCACCTCCCCGCAACGCGGAACGGACGGGGCAGTCACCCCGGCGGGGCCGCCCGGAGGCCCCTCTTCCGAAGGCTGAGCGGGCACTTTCTGTGCGGACAGAGCTGAGGGGGCCAAGCCACCCGCAGGACCACGTTTCAATTACTCCGCGCCACGCGGCTCCGCACCCCTGCCGCCCCCGGGAGGTGACGCCGGTGCAGCTGAGCGACCCGGAGCGAGACTCCCGGGAGCCCCGTCGGGAGCCCCGTGTGCAGCGGTAGGGCGGCTGCCATACAGCAAAGCAAGACCGTGGCACCTGGAGACGCCGGCCGCCCCTGCAGGAGCTGAAGAGTGGGTCCGGCGAGGAGCACACAAGAAACAACGCCCGATGTCATTGGGGCAAAAGAGGTTCCCTGACCGGGAATCGAACCCGGGCCGCGGCGGTGAAAGCGCCGAATCCTAGCCACTAGACCACCAGGGAGTGTGGAGACGCTCCTGTCCCCTTGGCTCAGGTGGAGGAGAGAGACTTCTGTCCTGCGTTCCCGGGGCCTTTTCCAAGGGGACGCCAGGGCAGAGCGGGCACAATGCGACTCTCCCAGGAAGGCTTCCCTCAGGCCCAGTGCGCCCCCTGCCTTCTCCAGCAAAGCAGATCGCAGCCTACCGCCACCGCGGCGCGTGCGCGAGCGAGTTGTCCGTCCCCGCCGCCCCGCAGCGGGGCCCTGGAGACGCGCCTCCGCCAGGCGGCAGCGTGTGGGGAGAAGGCAGCAGGGCCAGGCGGCAGGCCGAGTGCAGGGAGGGGGCGAGGTGGAGGCGCCCAGGGTGAGGCCTGGGGTGAGACCCGGGGTCCCCACCCCCAGAAGGGGCGCTGAGGGGGCGGGACCCAGGCGGCGGGGACTGAACGCACTCCTGGCGAGGCTCCGCGGCCTTGACCTGGATGCGGGCCATTCCCCCGCGACCTGCCGCACCCCCGGTTTTGCCTCCTTCGTGGAGGGAAACACCACCAGCCTCGGACGCCGACGCTGTACTCGGATTTCCGTCCGACCCCGGGGTCCCCGCAGGCAACAGTCAGGGACGCGTGTCCTCTCGTCCGTGGGGGTGCGGACAAGGTCTGCCCCAGCGACTCTCCACCCGGCGGGGCCCCCTCGGGACCTGACCGGTTCTGCGGGGGGCTGGGGGCTCCGCCCGTGGGCGGCAGGGTGGTGAGATGCCCCCTGGTCTCCACTGACCGGGAGCCCAGGGGAAGCTCCCCGCACCTCTTCCCGGGTCGGGACCATCAGAAACATCTCCAGACGAGGCCGAGTCACGGCCGGGGCCGGGGTGGGAATTGGGGGGGGGGG